>OZ007575.1:39931845-40206845 GCA_963931925.1 Onchidella celtica | reverse complement strand
CCTGAGCTAGTTTCTCGATATAAAATAATGACACTTGATGAAATAAAAAAAATAGTGAAATATTTTCTCGGAGGCGTTTTCCTAGGTTTTCATGATAATTGTTAACTCAGCAACTTGAATTTTTGTGGAAGACAAAAAGTTAAGGGTAAATTACATCAAAACAACGCTGAGAAAAACGGTAACAAAATAATAAAATATAGAAAATTAAAAAGTGTGATCCGTTTCCGAGCGTGGCGGAAATCGCAGCATGAGATGTTGGGTGAACAGCGGCTTGGCGTGCTCGCTCGTCGTTTGTGTCAAATCTTGACGAGGATGAGTGCCACTTGTCAATAACGCTAGTGCTCACTAATCGATTACATGTGCAAGATTGCACAGCTGAACAAACACTGTTTGAGCCCAGTCTGCAAACAAATCACATGCCGGGAATACCGGAGAACACAAACACTCCAGCTATTTAGTTATCAATGTTGCATAGAACAGGACCAACTTCATTTCCTTAATGACCAAATCTAAACATCCCAACAGAATCACAGTTTGACGTAACCTGGAAAATAGCGCTGAAAGAACAGATACCAGGCTCTGAGCATCACTAGTAAAAGACATGGCCTATGGGTAAAAGACGAAACGACGTAACCAATGACCAAAAGGAATACAGTTGGTCGGCTGTTGGAACCTCGTTAACACTAAACTCAAAAAGTTGTTGTTAGTAGACTGCAGTATTTCACATAGAAAGCAGCATTTTCTCTGTTTGGTTTAGTAGACGGCCCACTAAGAACAGCCTATGATTTTACTTTTAACGAGGTTCCAACTGCCGACCGACAATATGTACACAAAGCTTCATTTTATTGGGTTGTTTCATTTGACGTCACAAACACTTGCGCCATTACAAAAATTTTGAATTTTATTTCGTATGTTATCACAAATTCCTCCGTCTTTTGCGCATCCATATTGCAAAGCATCACGGCCAACGTCACAATTTTGAGTGGCGCAAGCGAAACAAACCAATAGGTGTTGTGATAGGATTGGTGTCGTCCAGAAAATTTGCCGATACATATTTAGATACGACAATAATAATTATGCAGTCACCCTTTCTATTACTTGACTCTTCGTTTGTTTGATTCACTTTCCCCAGAGGGGTTCTAATTTCCCCGTCCTTATATTGCAACTAATGCTAGCAATATTTACTGCAATTTACCAATGCGAAATGGGGAAAGATTATGCCGCTCCTGAATTTCAATTGTGTTTTCAGGTGTACGGAAACGGAAACAGAAACGGAAACGCCAAGAACCCATCAAATAGTAAACAGAAAAAATGTCTTCATGCATACTGCACTGAAACGCTGTTTGCGTACACTTGGAAATACTCTTTCTTTTTATACTTTGATGGATTTTTGACGTTTCCGTTTGCCGTTTCCCCCTTCCGTATACATGAAAACACGGATTTAGCTCGAAAAGGACTACACTGCGCCCTGAGCTGAGGTTAGACCCTAAAGGAAAAGGAAAATTTGAGATGAGTTTTTGGGTTTCCCCACAAGGAATGCTACAGGAAGTAGGTCTGAAAAAACAACAACAACCTAGCATGTGTTAATCCCCGCCGGGAACATTTTATGTCTTGCCACCCCTTCCATTTCCATCCCTTCCGAATCCTACAATTTTTCACGATGTTCAGTAGGCCTAAGTGTACTTGACTGCCATAAACTGCAATCTAGCAAAACGCTTTCTCATTGATTAGCGGGGTTTTTCCACTCTTCTTATCATCAGAATAGCAACACCTGCAATTATAAATGCCCAGAATGTTGGGTCGACAAAAAAACAATGCACATAAAATGCAACGAAACAAAAACTAGAGCCGCCTTTTCGCGCAGAACAGTTACATCTCCAGCACAAGTTGGTGCAGATTTCTTAATAAAAAATTGATGGTAGGAGCGGGGAGAGGGAGTGGCGGATGGGGGGAACTGCGCGAACTAATTATTTTTCACTTAAACACTTTTCACGATGCACATTTTTATATTCTCAAATAGCTGCTAGCTTCTTTGAGGAAATTTTTTAAAGGATTATTAATTTGCATTTTTAACAAAGTCAGCTCGAAAAGTTAAACTATGTTGTGCAATGGTTTGAAAAGAGATATTTACCCACACCTGAAGATGTCTGACCCTGTTTGTTCATCCATTTCAATTTGAGCAGGTCTGAATTACATAATTAACAAAGAACCTAGGAATTATCTTCCAGAAGAGTGCGTCCATTTTATAGCTCGAACTGCGTTTTGGATTAAAAAAAAAAAAGACAGCTTAACAAAACTTTACTAATTCCATCCGTGGACAAAGGTTGGAGGTGGAGACTCCTTTACAGCAATGCTCAAGATTACAAACAATAGCAAAAAAAGGACCGAGAATGCTAAATTTGCTACATTACCCATTAAAATGTAGGAGGCCAGACTGCTCAGTTAAGCTTTAAGATTTACAAACAAAACGATAAAGGTGAACAAAAGGATGGAGTTGCTAAGTTTGCTCAATTACGCATTAAGACTTACGAGGCCAAACTGTATTTACGCTTTACGGTATACAACAAAAACAACAGAAAACATAAAGCTCAAGAAAAGGATCGATTATGCTAAGTTTGCTTACTTACACATTAAGATTTAGGACGCGAAACTATTAAGTTGCGCCTTAAAATTTACAGATGAACAAAAACAACAAAAAACCCAACAAATTCGCCTCACACGGTACTTCACTGAAAAGGTCTAGGGCACGACATTCAGACGTACAAAATAATTAAATGTCTCAAGTGTCAGCTTCACCATCTGCTGATTACTGGATTTATTGGATTATCGTTGCTGACGAAAGTCTGGTGGCTTCGGCAGATGGTCGGAGCCCGAGGGATTTCACTGACGCAGGCCTGGAGATGAAGATCGCTCGAAAACACTCGGCGTTTGACGTCAAACGCCCGCACTGTAGGAGAGACCCTTCTGAAAAACAGCTTCAATTTGAGTCGGTGTTGGGTTTTATCAAGCTCGGTCAGCGCAATAACTGTTATAATAATCATGAATTGCACTGTATACTGGCAAGGTTTTTTAGCGTTGGGTTTAGAGAAGGTACATAGAAACGATAATGGTCACACTGTGCCTTGGAAAAACCAAGACGTTAGACAATGTAACAGGACGATAGTACAGAAAGAGACCCTGTCATAGGGGCCCACCAACCATCCGCACTGGCAAAGAAATGACATGTGGAAGGTATGATTAGGATGTGGCCTTCAACGGGGGCTATAATATATTAAAAGGGTAAGATATTTATTATAGTTGGAAATGTCTGAAAGAAATAAGACAGGACGAAAATACTGAATTCCGTGATCAAATTCAGCCACACAGACCAAGTTTATGTTAATCGAGTGAGATCATTGTCTACTGACAAGTACTAAAGGAGACCAAGGCACTGACAAGGGGCAGAGGAGAGATGCCTAAACAGACGGCAAAGATTTCAAATTGCCTAAACAGACGGCAAAGATTTCAAATTGCCTGAACAGACGGCAAAGATTTCAAATTGCCTAAACAGACGGCAAAGATTTTAAATTGCCTAAACAGACGGCAAAGATTTCAAATTGCCTAAACAGACGGCAAAGATTTCAAATTGCCTAAACAGACGGCAAAGATTTCAAATTGCCTAAACAGACGGCAAAGATTTCAAATTGCCTAAACAGACGGCAAAGATTTCAAATACGTTTACAAGGATACAAACATCAGTTCTAATCTACGGATCTCAATTATAGCGACATCCTTAAAACACAATGACATTATCTTAGATAACATTTCAGTAAAACAATTTTCTGGAGTTCCTTGATTTCCAAGTATAGGTCCTGATTCCCGTGTGCCTTGTGACCTGATGCGTTTCGAATCTGACTGTCATAAAATGTGGAAGAATATAAATTCTACCTGCGTACAATCTAGGACGGATGGGAAACAATATCAAGAATTCGTAACTTCGTACAAAAAAAACAACAACAACAAACCCTTAAGACATAACTGAAGTACTTATTGGGCAGGTTGAAATGATGCCTTAAATCAAGAGCACGCGGATTAGGTAAGCAAATTGTCACTGCTCCAAACAATGGCTTATGTCAGACTTATACCAAAAGGCAACTGACGGTTTTCTGCATTCCTGAGTATGGGGGTTATCAGGTAATATTACAAACAAAGAAATGAGCCAACAGGAAAGTGTAATAATCCAATCAAATCATAATGGCACAAGTACATGAAAAGAAACAATTTTTTCTTAATATCTCAAAAATGACTAATGCCACTGTCGTAGAGCAGCAACAAAATGTAATTTTGACACTCTGCTATTCTGTCACAAATTCACCAGCTCGTCCGATTTGCCCACCAGATAAAACACACTTGCCCCTCAATATTTAAGCTTTAAAAGTTGCAAGTTCTCGTTAGGTTATGAATAAATGCAATTTGAAATCGCAGCGCCACTCAATAATATCGAAAAAGGAAACAAAAAGAAATAAAAATAGACGTGTTCTGGAAATTTTATAGCTCGTTAGAAAGCTAATTGCTAACGATTGAGATTAAAGCTGTTACAACAGGTGTTTACATTATATTATGTCCTGTCAGGCTATGTGAGCGGAAACTCCCCAGCGCACACAGATATTCCACATTTTAACGCCAATACGCATTTCTACGACCAGTCATATTTTGGACACGTGCGTGGCTCTCAGGTAAACAAAATTTCTAAATTTAGAATGACAAAATAATGTACGTATGAAAAGACTTGGGAAAAATTCTACAAGAAGGCCTGTTCTTCCTATTCTCAGAAATCTTTATGTTAATTGCCAAGTATATGTATATCGAAGGGTATTTGCCATTATTGTTGTATACGACATTTTCCTGATTTTGAGATTGTCATGAAAATGGTTCTCCTTCATCTAATTTCATTATGTATAAATGTCAATCCAGTAGACTCGAGATATGTGTTTGTGACGTAATGTTGTCCTTTGATTTTACACAACTCTCCTACGTTTCGATCCTCATTTTCTCGAAAAGACAAGAAATGCACGTACATCAATGTGGTAAATACCCGATGAGATATTAATTTATTAAAATCGTTGTACAGTATTCGCTTTATCTGTACCAGTTGTACACACGATCATACCCAATGTAACATCGAATAACATCAAATGGGGCAGGTTTAACCTCACTGAATTTACCAACTGAACATGCCATCCCCACCCCCACCCCCTCCCCGCTTGTCTAGACATACAATTCAATAAATATTTGATCTACCATGCGGCCAGTAGAGAGTCTGCCTGCCCAATGTGACCAAGTGGCGGGGGACCCCTGGAGCCACCCCAAAATATGCCGACCATCACAAAAAAAATAAAAATAAATTGATTACATTTGATCAATAATTCCAGCCCTATAAAAAAGACCCCGGTCCTTTTAACGCGATGAAATGTAGGAAGCGCTGCCGCTGGCACGTCACGCGCGCTCTTATTTCCCGTGCTGCAATCAATACCAATTTGCATTGTACTGTAACAGTGGCCAGTTTCTGTTGCCGAGTCCGACCAAATAATAATACGAATAAGCCGAGAGCTGGTCGGTAACCGAAAACAACAGCAATGCCAAAAAAAAAAAAACCCACCACACACACATACTCTTCCCTTCGGATGCTGGTCGTGGGATGAGGATAATGCCTACTGGCACCAGCAATTATGCACGGTCCTATTGATCAGATGCGATAATGGTGAGCAGGCCTATGGATAATCGCTGGGAACGCACGATCAGTGTCTCTTATGTCTTGTCTATCAGCTGACGACGCTCCCAATGTGGACAGTGGGATGTGGATAATATGATGGGCAAGTGACAGCTCGCCCGGGCCCCATGTTCATCTTGTTTACCGACTTGACAGAAAGGCTGCGGTGTGCGCCTTCACCTCCCCCGTCTCTCTCCACAACAGCTGTGAGTGATGTTTGACGGGACAGGAGGAATCTGGACTTGCTGGCAGTAAAACCACCTTGCTGATACAGTTTCTGGCCAAGGTCCATAGACCACCGAGTCCGGACTTGTTTTGCCTCGGTTTTTTGGTGGACTTTGGGAGTAAAACTAGTGCCCTCGCACACCAGTGACACTGAAAGCACGTCTGTATTGCAGCTGATTCAAAAGAAGTTCACGGCTGATTCAAGACCGACACAGAACGGGCTTGACCCAGTGTGAAACGACGCTAAGCGTTGGTAGCTCATAATTGTACTACGAGTTCCTATTCTCAAGCTGAATTATAATATATCCGCAACTCCTTCCCTGAGTATTTCACTGCCTATCGTGGATTTTTATCCCCCTGCTTCCTTTAAAAAAGCATCCTTCTCTCCGTCTATCAATAATTTACCCTTCGTCCGTTTGTCTATCGATTCAACAGCCTGTTCAGTTGTTCTTCCATCTTGCAGCGTTCTTTCACTACCCCCTTTCTAATTCTATTGGCATACCTGGCTACATGCCCATTCACCTGGTTTCCGTCATCCCCTCAAAACTGGGAAAAAACGGCGTCATCAAACGTTGGGGGAAAAAAAAAATATAAAAAAAAACAACAACGAGGATGAAAAATAAACAAACTTGAAAAACAAAAATAAGAAAATAATCGGGAATGTCCTGATCTCTTGATCCATGACCCTGACATTTCCCCCAGGAAATTGGTGATCGATGATAACCTCTCACGCCAGACTGTGCAGATTATTCTGAAGTCTCTATCATTATTATTAAAGAGGCTCTCAATCCAGGAGAGTGGAATGAGGGAGGAAGGGGGGGGGAGAGAGAGGGAGAGAGAAGAGAGAGAGAGAGAGAGAGAGAGAGAGAGAGAGAGAGAGAGAGAGAGAGAGAGAGAGAGAGAGAGAGAGAGAGAGAGAGAGAGAGAGAGAAAGGCGGATTGTAAAGAAAAGGAGACAGAGTGAGAGAGAGGACAGTGAGTGTGTGTGTGTGTGAGAGAGAGAGAGAGAGAGAGAGAGAGAGAGAGAGAGAGAGAGAGAGAGAGAGAGTTTTGCGTTTTGAGTTCGTGTTTTACAATGCGTCGGCACGAGGGAAGGAACAAGAGAGTGACAGGCAGACAAAGAGAGAGAGAGAGAGAGAGAGAGAGAGACAGAGAGAGTGAGAGAGAGATAGAGAGGGAGAGAGAGAGAGAGAGAGAGAGAGAGAGAGAGAGAGAGAGAGAGAGAGAGAGAGAGAGAGAGAGAGAGACCTAAGGTAGCAAAAGCACAGAAAAAAATGGGTTGATGAGAAAGAGACAGACATGGACATAGGTTTATTGAGAAGTAGGCAGAGATAACGGATAGCATCGCTGAAAGCACTGAACCGTGTATCAATTTCTTTCCGGGTCCAGCAACCCCCCCCCCCCTTCTCTCTCTCTTTGTTCCTGCTATTCGTAACATCTTTGTGCCTATTCAAACCTTCCATTTAAAAAACTATTCTGAAGGACAGGCATTAACGCAAAAACGTATTAAACTCTTGCATTATAATAATGAACACCTATTCATTTCTCTATGTTAATCGAATGCGACGTGACTGCTCTCAAAACACCCCAATTCCCCGTTTAATGATATATGAAACTGCAACCGAATTCCCAATCTAATTTGATTCTGACTGATGTTTGCAGACACTTTCAGCAAAACGCAACAAAATTAGAGGACCCATTATGTGTTTCATTGATCTGATATAGCCGACATTAATTATCCAATACGTTCAATTCAGCCACTGATGTGTTGCAAGAGATTTATTTTGTTCAATAACTATTCTGCCTTCTTACGACAAAAGACCGTATGGTACAAAACAGAAGTTTGCAATGAGTCACAAAATATTTATGCCATTGCGAACTTAGTTCTTGTTTGTTGTGAAGAAACAAACAACAACAACAAAAAAAAAAAAAGCAAAAGAAAACAAACAAACAAACAAAAAACACACACACACAAACCCCCCAAAACTGGAGATCTTGTAATATGTAGAAGAGGACACTTTGACACTTGTTTAAACTGCATCGTGGCACTTATAAAGCTGTTTCACCAGTTCCGATTTATTCTAGCCCCTTATTATAATGGGCGTAGTTAAGTCCTCTTTTTGTATAATAGAAGAGGTATACAAATGCACACTTTGACACTTGTTTAAATTGCGCCGTGGCACTTATCAAGCTGTTTCACGGTTCCAATTTATTCTATATAGCTCCTTGTCTTAATGGCTGAAGTCCCGTAACAAGAGCCATAAGGCCACAATCGCGTAACGTCCAATTTCTCAGCTGTGCAAAAAAGCTGAGTGAGAAGAAAGAGACCAAGGTGGCAATAATGTTGCGCGTTGCTTTAGACTCTTCAGTTGCCAGTTTGCCATGATCGAAGGAAACTATTAGACTTGCCAACTTACAAACCAGATAGAAAGATAGCATACCTCATTCTATAATGAACTGAAGTATTATTCATTACTTATTTATGTATTGTAACACTGGTCACCACATACATGTACATTTTCCGAATAGGACAAATGAAAGTGTCGTATTCGTATCCGTATCCGAATAAAATTGTGCTAAAATGTGAATTTGATCCGGATTGCCACATACCGTGTTTTCTCGGACCACGGCAGTATTACATGACAAAGGTGTCCCAGGCAACTGAGAAGAAATATAATCGGCGGAATGATTACTTTGGCATCAGGTAAAATGCTGATTACACTTCCTGAAAACTGATCCAGGACACGACAAGTTGTAGTAGGAAAACATTTGAACACATGCACACACGTGCACACGGGAACATCACTTCGCACGTAACTACACACACAGACATTCAAACACACACAGACATGAAACAAATAAGCATGGAACTAAGGACAAGCAAGCCAAATCACTTGCAGCTCAACAAGATTTCAGCCGCTCGAGATTTTGAGTTCGTTGAGGGCTGAGCGGTCACTGAACGCATGATTAGACCGCCGACCGACCTCACCGACTCACACTGAAAATAACTGCGTTAATTTAAGTCTACTGCCCAGGTCAGAAACTGCTTACCGTTTGTCAGCGACACTGCTATTTGCTGTTGTGAATGTCCATGTCAGAGGTATTTCTCTCTGGAAATGGTAGTGGTGGGGTGATCGTTTATTTCATCAGATAGATAGACAGACAGACAGACAGACAGACAGACAGACAGACAGACAGACAGACAGACAGACAGACAGACAGACAGACAGACAGACAGACAGACAGACAGACAGACAGATATACACAGACAGATATACACAGACAGATAGATAGATAGATAGAAAGGTAGACGGATAGACAAACAGACAAATAGGAACAGCAACAGACTTAGATAGACATAATACAAACAGACGGACAAACTAACAGAAATAGATAAACAGATGAAAGATGTGTAACATGAAAGAAATGATCTGGCAGGCGCACTCACTAATTAGTGTGCAGATAATTGGATGGGAAGACTATTAGATGGCTAGGTCGAGCTCAAGCACATATATGAATGGAGGTAATGGAACGGACAATTGCTCTTTAGTTTTTGTTCTTTAAAATGTCTTTCCCATATGCTGCCCTGTCCATAGCATTCAGATATGAGTTCGCTAATGTTATGCTGCACTGCCAACGCTATACACGCAGCTTTAATACAAAGGTGAATTTGCAACTCACAATACAAAAACACTGTGAGTTATGAGCACTAGGTTGTATTACATCAAGGCTATCACTACATCTAGCATGGCTGTACACCTAATGAACAGTCGATCGATCAGCCATCTCAGGGTGAGATAACTCTGACCAGCAACCATTGCTATGGTTACCAGCCCGGGAAAAGTATCAGCAATCTCCCGACCGGATGACAAAGGAAACACAACATTGTTTTTCCTGTAATCCAGCCTGGAAACAGCAGCAGATGAAATATGTTCTTGTTTTTCTGTTCATAATGCATCCGATCATGTCAAATCTGGTCTGCGTTCTTAAGTACTTCCTAAAAATATCGCGGGTCGGAAAGCAAGGCTCTTTATTTACATTTTCTAGACATTGATCTGAACTGAACCCACGCAGAGAGAGAGAGAGAGAGAGAGAGAGAGAGAGAGAGAGAGAGAGAGAGAGAGAGAGAGAGAGAGAGAGAGAGAGAGAGAGAGAGAGAGAGAGAGAGAGGAGAGAGAGAGAGAGGAGAGAGAATGAGTGACAGAGCGAGGGAGAGAGAGAGAGAGAGAATGAGTGACAGAGCGAAGGAGAGAGAGAGAGAGAGAGAGAGAGAGAGGAGAGAGAGAGAGAGAGGAGAGAGAGAGAGAATGAGTGACAGAGCGATGGAGAGAGCGAGAGAGAGAGAGAGAAAGAGAGAGAGAGAGAGAAAGAGAGAGAGAGAGAGAGACAAACAGACATTTTATTTCCCATCTCATCATACGCCAAAATCCCAAGCGACTGAACCCAGGCACACAAGAGTGCCCAACAGGTGTGATAAATAAAACATTTCAACTAACCAAACATCAGCATAATCGTAGAACTAACTAATAAACTACGAAGGTCACAAACATGTTCACTCATGCACAACAAATATCACAAAAATGATCCACTTGAAACGCATCAATGACAACAAATTCACTCCGTATTATCCCAGCACTCCTCAACAACCAAAACCCACCTCATCAATATATTACAATAATTTACAAATTGCCAAGTAAACAGACATGGACAACATGGACTTCACCATATCCATTTCACCTCTCATATTTCCCATTCTCAAATTTCAAAAACGCCACAGCTGAATGAAACGATGAAAATCCACAGTATACAAAAAGGTTCACCGTACAAAAAGGTCGTTGTTAGTGTTTCAGCCTGAACTGGCAAATTCAGGTTTGTCACGACTACTGTACATCTTCAAATTAACCAATTCATGGCGATCAGCCTTGGGCAGGCATGCTAAACATTTACTTCTGAACATGATACACTGCTCTTTCAACTCTTTGTGCGCTCTGAATTTTTCCACCTTTGCCGACACAGGAAGAAAATTGTGGTGGAGATGAATGAAGACTAACTACAGCAACATTTATTCACACAAAGTTGACTTTCTTTGTTCCCGAAACAATATAGTCTAGTATTCTTGTGCATGATACATTAGTGATTGGCACAAAAGTGACCAGCGGAAGAACCGATATATCGGTGATTCACACACAAAGAGTTAAGACCCAAACGCACTCTTTTGCTTCGGTTTTAGTGTGAGATGTATATTATATAATTACCATGTACCGAGTTCAACGAGACCTCCCGCATTAGTTTCACTGAAAGAATTCCGTCTCGCTAAGTTCAAATCTGAGGCGGTATCGAAAGACAACAGACGTGATTCAGTACTCTATTGCTCTTTGACAAATGAATTGTAGATTACTCTGAATTGACATAATATCTAATTTACGCCGCCAAAACTGAGATGCAATGCTCCGATATGATTTCGAGTAAAAGTGATTTTAAGAATAGAAGAAATTAATACCAGTTCTGTGAGGTCAAGTGCAACCAACACACAGCGTCTGTTTCTTTTCTTTTTTTTTTCTGCTCTGTTATTGTTGTTGAATAACGATGGCCAAAGATTCATTCCAAAAAGTGAGACCAATATTAATGAACAGAAATATATTAACTACCACTAAAATCAGAGTCTTGAAAACATATGTGTGGTCAAAGCTTTTATACGGATATGAATATTGGACAATTAACAAAGAAATAGAGAGGAAATTAGAAGCAGCAGAGATGTGGTTTATTAGAAGAATATTGAGAATATCATGGATGGAGAAAAAATGAGTCAGTCTTGAGAGACTCTAATCCGAAAAAATCATTAATCAATACAATAAGACAGAGGCAATTGAAATTTCTAGGACACATCTGTCGCCTCAGGAGCCTTGAACATCTAGCAGTCACAGGGAAGATCGAAGGCAGGAAAAGCAGGAGTAGACAGAGAAAACCTTTCACTGAAAGTCTTAATTCATGGACAACAAATAAACGTCACAACAACAACAACTTCTTGAGGTTGGCTGATGACAGATCCGAGTGGAGAGACATGATCGCCAATGTCTGTTCCAGAGAGGGCAACTGATCGATGATGATGATGATGATTGTTGTTGTTTTTCAAAATATCGTTATCGCATATCTGAGCGTGTCCCTCAAAACGGTTTACGAACAACCACTTTCCACATCTTAACGAATGGAAAAAAAAAAAAAAGAAGGAATATAACTAACTCGCCTCGTGTCCAATGCCTTAAAACAGAACTATTAGCGTTAAGAGAGTTCTTCACGTGTTGAAAATGCCCTGCAAATTGGCCACGTAGAACATCTCCAGGACACTAAAAATCCAGACAATCCCCAGAAAAACAACAAAGTACTTCCAATATATGACAGATCACAAATGACAAATGACAGTATTTGTGATGGTTTTAAATAGCATTGGGCCCCTTTAGAATGGCAAGGTTCCATCTCCACTTTTTAGGTTTCGTTGTATCGTTTGGATATTATTTCTTACGCGAGGCTTTGCTTCATACAACTTTTTCTTTTTGCCAATTTTTGACTGCACAATTCACACTACTTCTAGAGGCCTTCTTCATTGTGTATCAAAGTATCAAGCGAATTCGGTGTGTAATATGTCAACACTCCTAAAAAGACAAAAAGTCGTGTCATCAAAAGCTATAAGCACATGAAATTTTAATTGCCAATTTCTCAAAAGTTGATGGAAGGGAGTTAGAAATCTTATCAATCTAACGGGACGACTAACAAAAATAAATCCTTGCCAGACTATGATCTTCGATTCACTTAAACCTTCTTATCCCCGCCTGTTCTTCTTTTCTAAGAAAGACACAGAAAACCTGGGGGGGGGGGGGGGGAGAGGCTGAATTCTGTGTGATTCGGTGCACCCTTTGCTCTATGGCGCCCACACAAAGCCTTGCGACATCGCCAAACTCAAGCTAAAAAAAAAAAAAATGTCATGATCTGGCACCTGCTGACTTCCTGAAGGTTACAATTCAACTGAAGTTATCTTCTGTCCCCCCCCCCCCCCGCCCCCCTTTCTTGGAGGTAAATGACGGACGTGAGCAAGTGTTCCGTGATGTAACACAATACAAAGCAAGCAGTTGGCATCAGTGCTGGCACCTACAGATTTTCACACCGACTCACGCCTGTGTGTGAGTTACCTGTGAGTCTGTTATTTCGACGTCACTCTCTTATCTTATTGCGCATGCCTGTATTTGTGTACAATGTAATAAATAATTACAAGCAAGCATACAGTGAAAAACAGGCCAAGGGAGCAATACACACATATTGATTATAATAGATGTATGGATGAATGAAACCTGGGAGAGGGAAGGAGAAAGAGAGAGAGAGAAAGAGAGAGAGAGAAAGAGAGAGAGAGAGAGACAGAGAGAGAGAGAGAGAAGGGAGCACACGGAGAGAGAAAGAGTGTATGTGTATGTGACAGAGAGAGAGAGAGGGAGAGAGAGAGAGAGAGAGAGAGAGAGAGAGAGAGAGAGGCAGAGACAGGACAGACAGACAGAAAGACAGGTAGAGAGACAGACAGACAGAAACAGAAAGACTGACAGAGAGAGAGAGCAGAACAGAGAAAGACAAATCATCAGCATGGGACAGATTAGTCTGTAACTGATAATGTTATCAACCGACTTTCTAACAGACAAGCAAGGGAGAAGACAGACACACAGCGAGAAACAGATAAACGGTGGAGAAAGTGGTGACAGACAGAAGGGAAGCCAAGCGGAGAGTTAGCTGGATATAAATGTATAGTGTAGGTAGAGAGAAGTGTCATGTGGAGCAAGAAACGAGCGAGCCATTACATTTAGTAAAAATTTCTCTACTGCTTGATACTCTACAACCTAATCCCTCAAGTCGCCTACCACCACTTCCTATTCCTTTCCCCCACGAAATGTGCTTTGAGTTCCAAGTAAACAACTATATCGACGGGTATTTGCCATATTGTAGTACACCACCTTTTCCTGATTCTGACATTTGAGATTTTGTCCTGAAAGGTGTTGTCTCACTCCTAATTTCATCATGTAAATGTGTTATGCCAATCGGTTAAAAACTTTTTCGAGATATGTGTTTGTGACCTAATGTTTTATGTGTTTTAGCCCTTTTGCAGACCAAACTTCAATCCTTATTTTCTCGAAATGGCACAAATGCACGTACAACAATAATGGCAAAACCCGACGATATTGAAACGGGGATGGCGAACACAAGCCATTCACGGTGGAAGTCTCGGCTGCGTCTGTAGATGGAGCATGATACTAGCTGACCCGGACACCTGAGGAGCTCCAGTACTAAAACCAACCATGTCCCGTGGATATGAAAAATGCTTCTGGTGTTCCAGGATTCTCTGTCTGTTAACTGTGTCTACTTTATGAGAAACAGTTGGCAAAGCTAGAAACAGTTGGTAAAGCTAGAAACACTGACTCCTGTCTGACGTACATGCATAATCGTGAGTGGTAGCCTAGAGGCCACCTAGGACGGGCGTCTGGATACGTTCAGTGTCCGCCGCGAACATCACGTTTCACTTTCCATCGCCTGAGTGCTGAAATGAGACATGGGTTCATGTATATCCAGGCAGAATAAGAATACCGTCTATACAAATGCCCGCGTTCAGAATGATTGTGTGAGAGACAATACAGTCACGACACACCGATCAGATAATGGCACACTTGTAAATTATAATAATGTAAAATACTCCTCAATTTCAATGGCATCTCAATTGTGCAAAATATCACAAGAAGTATTGCTTAACAAAATATGGTGGCCAAGCCATACCACAAGAAGTACTGCTTGACATCTTTTCACAACAAAAATGTATCTTTTTTATTATGTAAATGTTGTAATATCTCTGGTGATCTTTGACATGACAAAATTGAAATTTTGACCTTGAAGTTTGCATAGTCTAATTCTGCATGAGAAAGTTTGAAAAAGACTTGATGAAAACAAGGTGAGAGAAAACACGAACACCCCTCCCCAATGTAACGTTTCCTCCACAAGAAGACCCCCTTTTTTTTTTACCTTTCTTGAGAAAATGATGGCTCCTGGCCTCACCTATGTGATGAGCCAAACTAAAATCACTATTCAATGTTGTAATATGACAGCCGGGCTTTCCTTACTTATGCGGACAAACATGACCCGAAACAGCTGACCAATTGACAAGTGTGTTAAGCATGTATCTCTTGAACCCCACTGAATGTGGTTAGGAAGATCCGCCCCTGACCAGCGAGAAGACCAGGGCGGCGAATGGTGCCAAGACGCTCCAGTGAAACTGTGATGTTAACGGTAATACCCCCACACCTGGTTGGCATTATGACTAGAGGGAAAGAAAGGTCTACTTACGCACAACAACTCTTAACGGCCTCAACAGCTCATCAACAGAGCTCTTCGGTATGTCTAACGCCCCCGACACTGCTCAAGCTTAATATGGTCTGGCCAAACCGGATAGAGCCCAGCAACAGAAAGCCATTTCGTTCTAACCAAACGACAAACCGATGCAACAGCTGGATAAAATACAAGAAGACACTCCTCCAAACACCCTGCCCCAGGAGATACATGCTTAAATTTTAATGGTCTTCTCTACGGCCAGTCTACTGTCTACCCTGATACGATTTGATCAAAATACCGAACGCACTTGCCAGCCCGTCTGTCTTCAGTGTCAGCTTCTGCCGACGGGATATTTTCTAAGACACAATGAGGAGGGATCTGCACTGCTCGCTCCAAACAGATCTTGCCTTCCATTATCATGGCAGCCCTTTGCCTTTGGTTTCAGACGTTTTGAGGCCTTTGTTTTCGGAGAATCTCTGCCTCTGGCATTTGCACCCCTCTCTTTCTTGTTTCTATTATCCTCATGCTTGTTTTTTGTTGTATTTGTATTCGTATATTGTATACTTGTTTGACCCCATCTGTGGGGTGTATTGGGTGGGGTGTATGGTAGCAATTAGTTTTTTTTTTTCATTTTGCCCGTTCAATGGCCTTGTTAGGCCTGCTCTTCTGGACTTCCAACTGCCACGGTTTCTTTAACTGAGCAACATACACACAGGCCATCCGAGTTTTTCGTCCTTATTCGAGAAGACTAAGAGCTTGATTCTACGTACCTTAGGATCAGTGACAGAAATCCCCCCATATTTCCAACATGCCCGTACCGACCGGGAATCGAACCCGGTACCTTCGGCATGAGATGCGAACATCTTGCCTCTAGACCAACGTGTCCCTTGATTTTGCTATCATCCTCTTTTCTCCCTTCAAATTCACCCATTTCCTATCTTTCAACACAAACACAGGGACGGACGGAAAGACTCACACACACAATCTTATCAAACGTCCGTCAAGACAACACTGACTAGCTTTGGCCTGGACTACACAGACAGACACACTGAGACAAACAATCCCTGGATTATGAATCCCCTACAGACTGCAAACCTTAGTTGCTGTTTGTTCCAACTCCACTTTTTCCACAACTGAGAAATTCGACGTTACACGTTCGCCATTTTAGTATTATGATAAGGAGTTGGAATAAATCGGAAATGTGAAACAGCTTGACAAGTGCCACGGCGCATCTTAACCATGCAGCAAAGTGTGCACTTGTTATATCTCTTCATATACTAAAAGACCTCCAGCTTTTCAGAAAAATGGAGATACAACAAACAAGAAATAAGGTCGCGACAAACAACACGAATAAATCTTGTGGCTCATCCTTTAAAAGACGCACATAATACCATACTAAATGACACGCCAGAACTATCTTGATATTCTCCCTTCATCCTTTCCTTTCCTTTCTCTTTCTCTCCTTCGTTTCCACGAATCCCTGCTACGGGGCACGGGTCTACCACCTTCCTACCTGGACAACCTGAACACACGCACGCACCACACTATTATCGTGCACACTGACAACCTACCGCTCTCTCTCTCTCTCCCCCATCCGTATGTATGCCCGTGACCTACTTTGTTTCTGGGTACCTTGAAAAGAAAACACACACACATACACAAACAGGTCGCTGCACGTGCTGCATTAATCTTTTATCTTGCTCACTTTCGTTGTCTGTCAATTTCCCCCCTTACATCTAACTGTGTCATTCAATCAACCCCCCCCCCCCCTTCTTTGTTGTCTCTCCTATCTCTCAGCATAATCTTCCCTTTTTCATCCTTTCTCTCTCTTGTCTCGCACCTAGATCTGCGGCTCTGACGCTCTCCCTCCCACCTTCCTTTCATTTTTCAGCATACGCCTCTCTCCATTTCATGCGCTAGTTTTGTCTTCTCACGGGCCAAGCTAACGCGGCCAATTATTTCGCATACATCAATCAATCTCCCTTGTGCTGGTTTATGTAAATACTGTAGATTCTTTGTGCATCTGGCGGCACACGAGCAGATATCAAATACTTCACATTGCCTGCAGTCATGTCTGTTCTCCTATTCCGCCATGCAGTTTTATTCATTAATCTCTCTCCCTCGTTATCTTGCACTTTTTCTTTTAGATCACCCACATGTCTCCTTTCCTGTTCTCACAAACAAACAAACAAACATGGACACATACTGCAAGGTAATAAAACGTGGCGCTGCCAAGTTCGCACTGTGAGTCGACCACATGGGCAAAACATAAAAAAACAAAAAAACTGTAGGGCCACAGCAAAGCTTAAAGCAAAGACATAACGTGGCAAAAAGAAAAAAAAAATTGAATGTTGCAACGCCTGTGTAAGAAATAATATAGAAACGATACAATACAGTGCAAAGGGAAACGAAAGACCAAACGAGTGTTCGGTCAAAGGACTTTCTTCAAGCAAAAAAATAAACGCACAGTACACAGAAATTCCCGTTGCAACCTAAAACAACGTCCCACTGTACTCCATCTGCCACCACGATCCAAAAACGTATTTACCTCTTTGATCTCGAAGAAAACAGAGATTCTTCTCTTTGTCAAAAGCCATTTCATGCAATTTTCAGATACCATCAGACAGTGTTGTTAATATTATAGAGAGAAGCCAAGTAAAACTTCCAGGTGAGCAAAGAGGAAAAGTTATGGGAATACAAAGACCGAAAAAAAACAACAAAAAAACGAAACACGCTGATTGTGAAATATAAAAAATAAAAATACGTATTTAAAATCAGACAACAGGCTGAGCTTCATTATAAGTGAAATTTAACTTGATTTGAGAGTTCTCTAAAATTTAATGTCTGAGTTCAATTAACTACTGATAATGAGATCTCTGACTGAGCAAATTAACCACTACATATTAAAGCAAAATCATTCTCTTTCTCTCATATAAAAGTGTTTCAGTCAATCTCATCCCCCCGCTGACCAAGACCACTACAGATTTCCTTCTTCGTACCTACCCTGGCCGGCTCTCCTCCATACTCCAGTCAACATGAAACCGCCGTAAGTCTCAACATCTTTAGTTTATTATCGGACGTTTCTTTCACTGGAGACAAAGCCATCTGGGTTCCTTCGGAAGTTGTGAATTACTTGTGTTCTACAGATTACCAGCAGTCAGGTAGGAAGCTGACAAGGCCTTATTTCATCCCATTACAGCTATGGCGAAGACCCCCCACCCCCTGCAGAACTTTCAAGAACAAAAACAGTGCTCACGAAACACAATATACTACACCCCTCCCCACCCCCCAAATCCGGAAAGAAGTCTCCTCGTCACGTACACGAGTGCAAAAAATTACCTCAGCAATAATGCTAGAGATTTCGTAACACCTTCACTGTTTGTACTCACCTTGAAAAGAAACAAAAAAACTACTCCCCTCCCCCTACACACACATACACACACACACAGAAAATAAAACCTTCTATTACCTTTCCTCTATCATCTCCTAAACTTCACCAGCCGCTAACTCAAAGACAAGCGACAACAAGAACGTAACACCTTCACCTTTTCGCTCTCCTGCAAAAACATTAAATTCAGAGGAAGAAGAAAAAAACCACAACAAAAAACTGACTTGGCACTGGAACTGAAGTGTTGCGGTAGCTTCTGTTGGATTTCTTCACAGCAAATAAGTTCTAGTACATTAGATCTAGGAATGAGAATACTGAAGCTGTTTCTGTATCTATCTTTGTGTGTGAGAATGGCAGGCTTGGTGAAAAAACAACAACGCAGTGTACAAGAAATATGAGAGAATGCTGGAAGACCGGAGATCATGGAAGGTGTCTGAGTGAGTTGTAGCGTTTCCTAACACAACAGGAACGAGTGTGAGCAAAACACGAATATCTTTGTCTTGTATTCTCTCGTCTGTCCGGTTATTACAGTTGTGGACTCAAAACTTGCAATCTTTTCTCCCCAACCACCTCGTTCACCTCGCTTAATGCGACTGGTGTTTTCATGCATGATGTGCTCATGCATTTTACAACAAATATTCTTTTACAACAACAGAAACGTTTTTCACTACTTTTACTTACGAAAAACACATTTGAATTCATCCATCAAAATACGACACCAAACACCAAACACAAATAAATGACAGCCTGACTCTCTAGAATGTCACCGAACGTTCACCACCAAACCATACTCTTATAGTTCTTGTCAAAATATGGCAAAAAGAAAAACCTGCATGTAGCAAAGCCTCCAGTAAGAAGTAGTATAGAAACGATATAACAAAACGGTTTGTTTTTTCTTGTTTTTGCTAGGGTTAAGAGATGATGACGAGAAAATATTTGATAGCGATGGCACCGCTCTGGTGCGGGCTTGTGAGTTGCTCCGCCTGGTGGGCCAAATGTGGGCAGGGGACATAGCATAGAATACTAATATTAACCACTGACTAGGCCAGGGTTGCCAGAGTGGCCTCCTGGAGGCCACATTTTGAAAAAGTGGCCTCCTGACAAAGTCGGTGGCCTCGAAATATCTCAGTGGCCTCCGAGGCCTCCAGTGGCCTCCTGTCAGGCCTCTTGTGGCCTCCAGTTTAAATAAAGGAGGCCTTCAAACCGTATCGCTGGATTTTTTTTTGTTGCTAGGCCTAGATTTAACATTAGACCTAGATCTAGATATAGCTGACGTGTGTAAAATACGCTCTTATTAATATATTAGTTAGGTCTCACAATCTGACAATAAAGAAAACTGGCAAACACCATTTCGCTTAGCCAATCCAATCCAATATTTGGCGCGCCGGAAGTAAACATAGGCCTAAAGTAAATTGCCGCCTTAGGCCTAAGTCTAGCCTCAGACTAAAAATAGCCTAGCTAGCCGTAGGCCTAATCAGTGATCAGCGTGTTGGCCAGAGGATTAAATTTCATCAATCACCCACCATGGCCCAAACTTCCAAGGCCAAGGGTCGAAAATACCGCAAGGAGTGGGAGCTAACTTATCCCTGGTGTAGAAAACACAGTGACGGAAGTGAAAACGCGTATTGTAAGCTTTGCCATGTTACAATGCAGCCTAAAGTTGCTAGTTTGTCGAAAAATGTCTTATTATTTCTTTAAAAAAAAAATTAAATGAGAAAAAAAAATTGGCCCAACCACAACATTGAATTTTTTCTTTAACAAAATCGAGGAGTTTTTAGAGTAAGGGGAGTGCTTTTAATGAAGTGGCCTCCAACTCGGTTATTTGGCCTCCAAATGCGATATAAATGGCCTCTACGGCCACTTGGCATCTGGCAACCCTGGACTAGGCTAGTCTTCTGTATGTGTAGCCTTAACATCAATTCCCCCCCCCCCCCCCCCCAAGTCTCTGTCTACCCAGTCCCTCAAGCGAGCAGGCAACAATAAGGAAATGAAAAATTAATGCATCAACAGTAAGCAAAAGTTAACCTTGGTAAAGAAAGGTCAAGTCCAACACTCTTTATGGACTGTCAGATAACAGCAAAGTACTAAAGGCCAGTTTACACTGGTAGGTTTTAGGAATAGAAAAAAGGAATGGGGGACTGAGTGGGAAGAACTCTCTTTGCTTTCCGTCTTTCGTTTTCCGATTTCCCCCTTCAAAACATGACCATAACAAACGATGCACATCATTTCTCGTTCAGAAAACAGACCAGTGTAAACAAACAACATTTCGAAGGGGGAAATCGGAAAACGAAAGACGGAAAGCTAAGAGAGTTCTTCCCATACAGTCCCCCATTCCTTTTTTCTATTCCTAAAACCTACTAGTGTAAACTGGCCTTAACTAACACCGCGGCGCCATCGAAAAGGAGCGGGATTTTTAAAAAATATATAATGAAACACACAGGAAAAGGGAACACAACTCAACTTAAGGTTCGGTATCGGTACATAAACGTTCATAAGGAAAAAAAATATAACAGGACGGAGTGAACAAATTGATGAGACCCCACAGATTGTCTGTGGTTTTCATAATAATTATTGCTTGCAATTCTTGGGGGGTTGGGGGGGGGGGGGTCAGGGCATTGCACTTTTCTTGTGCAGCGAATTAGTGAAGACGATAATGTATGCATTCACTGGAACTAAGGACTTCTGAAGCGAAGGATGCTCTAATTACCAGCAGCTACAGTAGTTATCAGAGGTAAAATATACAGTTCGTGTAACGCAACTTCCTCATCATCACCGCTTCTGATTAAGTACATGCAATGCTCACACTTGAACTGAAAACACACAACTCATAATGAATAGTGACGTCATATGGACATAGCGGTGGAACGGAGGTCAACATCAGGTACAAGATGCTTCGCATCAAACGCCCAAACATTCACATGCAGGCTCCATAGAGCTGCAAGGTTTGGCAAACACATGACAAGCATGTCAGTTCCCCGTCCAAATGCCACAGGTTCTCAAGTTATGTGGAGCCAAAAACTCCTTTGCAAGCACATGAAACACACGGTCGTCCGTTGAAACGAATGGCCCGAAATTTGAGGGAAAAGAGTACATGAAAAATAAAATAACAAGAACAACAACAAAAATATACAGGTATGGAGGCATTTTAAAGGTATTTAAAGGCATTTTACAGGTAGTTTAAAAGCTGTAAGATGATTTTTCAAATATACAAAAAAACTGCCATGGCAGTATTTTCAAGAGGAATTTTTGTTTTTTTCTTCTTCATTTTAGATTTAAAGGTGCCAAAGAATTTCCCTACCCCTTTTTTCTCCTTCAACAGATCAACAGAATTCTCCTCTCCTCCCCCCTCCTCCTTTTCATTATAACCACAGGTCTACTGGATTTGTACAGAGAGTCTCCCTGGTTCCACCAGCCACCGACTCAGAGCTCTCTGACGGAGGCCGGTGGTCTCTCTCCCTCCCGGCTTCTCCCTTCCATCAAAGCCTGGCCAGACGTAAACAATGTCTAAGTTGTCTGGGCTGAAGACACCATTATCATTTGCACACCTCATCCCATGTCCAAACCTGTACAAAAACGGAGACCCAGCCCACCCAAGGGAGATACATGCCCCCCTCCCCCCGACAGAATGCAGCGAATGATGAAGCTATTCTCTCTTCATGAGCATTCTCATTGTTCGTGAAGTGGCTCTGAAAACCTAATCAACACAAACATCTACCAAGACATTCAAAGTTTTCTCCTTTAACCCTTGACAGTCCAGGACAAAAAAAGTGACTAGACTTGTTCTACACGTCTGATAGATATAAAACTGATTTTAGATCTATATGAATAGGAGCAATTACAAAGCCCACATCGAGACCTTCGAGACAACCACAAAACCTACAAACCTTCAGTTTTCACCTAGATTCCTAAAAAAAAAAAAAAAGGTTTTGCGATGTAACACATTCGCAGTACGCTCTGCACGGACAATTTTCCGATACTGTGGCCGTATGCATAATCAATGCGTAAACTAAAGTAAATACGTTGACTGGTGTTAACACGAGAAATTGTATTCATTTCTTGCGTTAACACTAGTCAACGTATTTACTTTAGTTTACGCATTGATTATGCATACGGCCACTGACCCCCTAACTTTTCCAAGCTGCACTGAAATAGTTTTACATTCCTTACTTTTCCAGACCTTGTGAAAAAAAATTAAAAAAATTGCTCTTCCCGTACAATGTAAATATAAATGCAAAAATATCATTAGTTGCCAGATAAGATTATTTGTTTATGGTTAGAGGGTGTTTCGAAACTAAACTTTGTGCACTAGAAGAAACTGTTGTCAGAGAACAGTGGTGTCACGAGCATTCGACTGCAGATCGAGAGGTCCCCGGTTCGAACCCGGGTGTCCCCTCCAGATGTCACGAGCAGAGTTAGGGTCTTGGGGATGTTACGACTGCACGAGAGGCAGCTAACTCACACTCGGACACAACCACACAAGAAAAGTACTAAATAACTAGAGCGTATATATGTCAGGCCGGTCAGGCCATAGTTTACATAAATATTAATAACAAAACAAAAGACAATAGAGGTATATATTCAAACCAAAAACTCTAATTAATAACTTAACCAATGATATTCATGTAACTATGGAGGTACTGCAATCAATAGTAAATAGGTATATTATACGAAACTGGATATCAATTTAAAGTGACAGTTGAGTCGCCACTGGCCAGTCGCCAGGCAAACTCTCCATAAATCATATGGGCTTAAATGTTAGGAGAGCCCAGTACGTTCAAAGCCTACAGAAGCACTCTTCGGCTTGTAGGTAATTTAAGCAGTTGCCAAAAGACTATATTTTATGCACAATCACTATTCAATTCATCAACAATGTGCTATATTATTCCAATCATACTATGGCAATAGATCTATCATACAGGACACTCGTGGTCGAGTGCCAGCTGGGGTTTCCTTAGTCTTCCTATGAGGCTGTAGTTCTCTCTCTATCTCCGATCTCTATTATACTTGAATAATTAAAATATATTACCATTGCTCACGCCTACTGAGAGGCGCGAACATCAAAATAGCGCAGCGTGGGCTTTCAAAGGTCAGCCCACTCAGACCTTTCTTTCTAGAGCTCAGTCAGTCCGTTAGCAAGGACTTCTTAGTCTTCAGACCACACAGTTCAGGTACTGGCCAACCGGAGATACTTCACGAAACGATGCTTCTCTCGTCTGTATTCCCCAAATCTGAACGTTACACGATGTTATATACTATCTAACTACCCAGCGTGCTAGTCCGCTGGCCCAATTAGTTCAGCTATCTCATAGGTCGAAACCTCCCACCATTTTAACTGTAGTAATACGTCTGCACTATTCTACCAGCCAGTTAACGTGCAAAAACTTGTCTAGTCATACTTAACAATGTCAACTGTCCCCACCTTGTTTCACCCCTACTCCATTACTTATTAATCACGAACATTAAAACCCACAAGCGTGAATCCAACAGTTTAACTTTACATTTATTTACTCACCAACTATAATTTGGCGAGGACCGTTCAAGGCCACCAGCCAATTTCTCATGGCCCTGGTAAACAACAACAACTCACTCTCTGCGTGAGTTTTAACAATATCCGAATCATGACAAGTGGTATTTCACATAGTAAGTAAACTATAGCTGACCAATGAACATAACTCGGTATTTTCTCTCTTCGGTTTTGTAATCAAACTGCGACTCCAAAACAACAGCCACAAAGAAGAATTTCTTCAAAAACGAAATACTGGGCACTACGGGGTTAAATGGGGCGGTGGGGGTGGGAGGGGGGGGGTGTGGAAAGGGAAAAAATCACTGAAATCAGACATAAAAACCCTACTGTACTGGCCTGACATAACATAGGCCAGGAGAATAGGGCATAAAGAAGAAGAAGAAGAAGAAGACACCGAATGACGGGGCCAAGTTAAAAAAAAACAAAACAACAACGACAACGACAACAACAACAACAACAACACAATAACCTGAAAGGCGTTTTTCCGCCATCTATATGACTGGATTTTGGCACTCTGCCGTATCGATGAACAGACACGTGAAACCTAGTGAGTTTGTCTTGAGAGAAAGCAGGTCGACACGACAGCAGTCACATAAACAGAAGACAACAGAACAATAGGCCAGAAGCAGACCCTACTGGAAACGCCTTCCAACCATCTGCCATGTATAATTGTATACCAAGATGGTTACAGACATGCATACTCACGTCACATTTCTTTCTCACGATTAATTTTTACTGCTTTAGAAAAGATCCCAGGCAGTAAGATCAGCCTCAGACTTCATCATTCTGTGCCCTCTGCCACAGAGACTGCCATTCCCGCATCGGACTGGCCAGCCAGACCAGACGCTGTACCAGAAAAAACACAGAGCGTAACCCCATAGTCTTCCGGGACTGAAGGATGCCTACTACTATACTATACTATAAGAAAAGATTCTGCAGAATCCAATCGCAGTTGGAGAACTGCGGGTCAAATATACACATCACCGCGTAATTCAAACAACCACAACAGTATATAAGAACAACAGTCAGTAACAACAACAGTAGTAAAGAAATAGATAAAATCTTCCCACTTAGACCGCACAAGGCAAAGAAACAGAAGATGACAGATCACGGCTAGCAAAAGTTTGAGTCATATAAACTGTGAATCTTTAACACTGTAACAATCTGCTTGTGCTAGAGAAAGGACAGTGTTGACAGACAGAATGATGTAACACTAGGAAGAACTAGAAAGACGTTCTACCACCCACAGCTAGCAAAAGCAAAGATGTGGAGAAACACACAGCAGGAAAAAAGCCCTCCAAGGGTGATCCCAACTCTCAGCGCAAATGATATATTATACATCCCGCCATTTATTTGTGTTAACTGAAGCACTGTTAATATCCTCCCCAAAAGAATTTAAGCTGTCAGAAAAGAGTGTTAACATCCCTGTACTTGTCACACATTAACATTCCTTCCCCAAAAAACTTAACATAAAAAAACCAAACATGTTAGTCCCCTAAGACTCCTCACATTCTTCAATTCATTCCCAAGGAATTTATACTCAGTAAACAAGTTACATAACACAATACTTTATGTTAACTCTCTCTCACTCAATAGCTCACGAGAACAAACAACAACAGCAAAGGTCTTCCCTTGATTTTTTATTTCCGTGCGCTTGATGCCATTTTTTACTTCGCAAGTTCAAGTCATAATTACCGTTCTATTTGGCGTGTCTATTCAATAAATCTGGCCACAAAACGCTTGCCTTTCCACCGAGACCAAGCGCTGCGTCAATACATCGCAAACGAATATTTCCAGTTATGTTTCCCTCCCTCTATTCACATTTATCTTGCCGTCTGGTCGAACACAATTTCAGCCGCTTTTCTTAAAGAGGGGAAAAACATTTTTATTTCATCCTGGCTGCGGAATCCAGTTGCCAAAACGGCAATTCACAGCCATTACAAAAACGCTTTGGAGGTAAAGAAAGCTTAAGTGACAGCTTGAAAGGCGTCCGGGGCCAACAGTTCGCGTCTCTGAATCGATGAGAAGGTCGATTGAACAGACCGGCGATCGATACTGAACAAAACGGAGAGAAAAGCGCCTAGCTAGGACGTTCACGTTAGTACAGCTCTTGTGGCGGGAACATTGACGGAATTCAGAGGTGCCGAAGACCAAACTATCAGTGTTAACGTCCATCGCCCGTCCTCTGGGGTATTTTTTCCCCCTGCCGAGTCGAAGTTTCTCTATCCAATTCAATTTTTGAGCTCGTTCTCAATGCCTGTTGATCTTAACAAAATTGATGAATTATTTACATAACGCGATCTTGGTTCTTGTCTGCTCCGAACCCACTTCTTGCATAACAGGAATTCTACGTTTCACTTTTGCGGCTTACTATTATGATAAGGAGTTGGAATAAATCGGGACTGTGAAACTGTTTGATAAGTGCCAAATTTCATTTTAAACAAGTGTCAAAACGTGCGTTTGTCATACATCTTCTACGTACCGTACTAAAAGATCTCCAGTTTTTCAGAAAATGGAGATGGAACAAACAAGAACGTCGGTCGCGATTATTACCTGGCACCCTTGCACTTACACCAATAACGACAGCGACAAAAATTAACCAGGTCAGGCATATGCCATTGGCAAAGGTACTGCTTCACCATGATCACCAATTCATGTACATAACGGATATATTGACAGAGTCACACGCATCCCCCCTCCTCTCCTTTCCAAATAAGTAAGTAAGAAATGGCACAATCAATTACAATGGGAATAAATAAATATGACAAAACTGACCACCCACGGTATTATATACATGACATTTACAGAAATCAACACATAGTCCAACTGCATGTATAATATTGTTTAGCAGCGCCAATGAAAACTGAGCTGTTGATCTAGACCCGGCTCCGACGTTTCCGGCCCTCGGTTCGGGCTCCAGTTGCCAGAAAACGCATCCAATTTCTTCACGAATCTGGACAGACCAATAATCCCATTCGTGACATCGGAGCAATGGAGAAAAAAACAAAACAAAAAAAAAAATTCGGGGCGGGGAGAGTGGACAGGATTGCTGGATCAGACCACTGAGTCATCTCTCTCCCTCTCACTCACTTATACTACAAACTCCTCTGTCTCCTCCCCCCCCCCCCCCAAAAAAAACAAAACAACAACAACACCAACATACACACACCATAGAAATAAAATATCATTATCAGAGCTGTCCTAATGCATGAGCACACTGGGCAGTTGCCCAGGGCCCCCAAGGGTTTAGGGGGCCCAGTGCATGTAAATTGACATTGGTTTTTGAAAGGCGGAAGAAAATATCCCTACTGCTTTGCCCAGAGGCCCATAATGATGTTAAGACAGCCCTGATTATTACATTAACATATGGAAACTGTATCCGACATCACTCAGGTCCTGCATCAAAGACCGATGCAATCAAGCCTAATATAAACTTCTACATACATACTAAAAACATTACATCTCTACGTCCATTTGCGGCAAACCAGACATGGGCAATCTACGGCTAGCGGGCCATATCCCGCCGCCAAGCAATTACGGCTGCCCCCACAAACTGAAAGTTATATCACATACCTGTCACTGATCAATAAAATCACAAATATACCACCCAAGCACTCACCCCCCCCTTCCCCCCCAATGAAACAAGATTTGGGGGGGGGGGGGAGGGGGAGGGTAAAAAATCCACATCCAAATAAGTGACATGTCAGTATTAGAAGGGCTTTAATATGAGGTGAGACATGTTGGTCTAGAGCCAAGTGGGGACACGTTGGTTTGGAGGCAAGGTACTCGCCTCTCATGCCCAAGGTACCGGGTCAAATCCCGGTCGGTGAAGGCATGTTGGAATTTTTGGGGGCGAAAAATTCCTGTCCCTGATCCTATGGTTGTGATCGAGCGCCTAGTCTTCTCGGATAAGACGATAAAGTCGGAGGGCCCGTGCGCATGTTGCGCGCGGTAAAGGTATCTTGGCAGTTGGAAATTGAGAACAGCAGGCCGAATAAGGCCGCAGTCCGGGCAAAATTCTAAAAAAACAACAACTGAATCCTTAGCACAATAAGCAAAATTCTAAAAAAACAACAACAACTGAATCCTTAGCACAATAAGCAAAATTCTAAAAAAACAACAACAACTGAATCCTTAGCACAATAAGCAAAATTCTAAAAAAAACAACAACAACTGAATCCTTAGCACAATAAGCAAAATTCTAAAAAAACAACAACAACTGAATCCTTAGCACAATAAGCAAAATTCTAAAAAAACAACAACAACTGAATCCTTAGCACAATAAGCAAAATTCTAAAAAAACAACAACAACTGAATCCTTAGCACAATAAGCAAAATTCTAAAAAAACAACAACAACTGAATCCTTAGCACAATAAGCAAAATTCTAAAAAAACAACAACAACTGAATCCTTAGCACAATAAGCAAAATGAAGACAAGAAAAGTGAGGTGCAAATGCCCATGGCAACGAACCTCCTAAAATAAAGACATAAACACATATGAGATGAGAGTATCCAGCCTTCTCCAACCTCACATTTTTTTTTTTCCCCAGATCTGGCCCTTACTATTATGAAAGGTTTCCCATGCTTGCATAAACATACACACATGTATAGTACACACAAACAAGACAGTTTCCAGCTAAGGGTAACCAGCGCTGGACCGGCATAATGAGATGGAAAAAAATACAACTGACCATTTTGCTGGACAAAACGATAGCAGGTGCAAGGACATGTTATAATGATAAGAACTATGGCCAGTGATAGCACACAGGTAAAGGTAATTCTCGCTCTCTACTGGCACGTGTATATAATTGTTCTTCTTGAATGTTGTTAGGGGAGCGTAATGTAATTACAAAGCCAAATAGAGAAAACACTGAGCTGTGTTCACTGTTCAGTTATAGCTGTCTATGTAAAACACCACGCTCCCCTAACAACAGCCTGTTCTTCTTTCCACTCATTCACCGCATCGACACATTTCCTCCTTAACCAGAGCCAGATTCACAATTAGATCTATATTCCTTACCACAACAAAGCAAAAAACAAGGAATGATTGTAACAACAAGGCAACCGCAGCTACCAACCTGAGATAGTTAAGAATATCTTCGATTTCTTTTGACATAAACTTGGGCGAATTGTACGATATCTGTAGCTCTATCAATCACAAGTAATGTGCATTAGAAGCGAAACACTAGAGAATGATAGGGAATTTTGCCCTCAGTGTAGAGATGACTACCACGGTATGCATCGCTGCACAGAAGACTGACAGCGCGTTTCTTGTTCGAGTTTGGAGAAAGCACATCGATACAATAATGGTCAGAATATGCTGGGAAAAAGAAAAGCGACAGACGGAATAGAATCAATGATAGGACAGAAGGAGAATCTACCAGAAGCACCCACCAACCACTTGCAAATCGGGGAAAGAAAGAGACAGCGCAAAGAGAGAGAAAGAGTCACAGAGAAAGAATTAGACAAACAGACAGACAGACAGACAGACAGACAGACATAGACACGCACAGAAACATACAGAGAGAGAGAAAGAGAGAGAGAGAGAGAGAGACAGACAGACAGAGAGAGGGAGGGAGAAAGAGAGAGAAACCCAGACCATTTATCTCGCTCCCCATTCCCTACGGATAAAATGATGGATGCTATGACGTCAGTAAAATATAGGTCACTGTGGAACTTTTTCTTTCACATCAGCGGAATGGAAGATACTTCCCTCACGCTAGAGAGACATTAGTGAACTGGATAATTGGCACAGGCCTCTTCACACATAAACGAGATAAAAAGAAACGACGGGCGATTGGAACCAGTTGAAAAACCTTTGTACAGTTGTAGAGAAGTGGCTGGAAAGTTATGAAGAATCATACACTGCGGTCCTCTGACAAAAACTCGGTATGTCCCCAAACAAAATTTTACAGGAAACGCAAATTACGACCTCAATTCTTGTTTCTTCTACCTCCATTTTCTGAAAAAACTGGTGATCTTTCAGTATGTAGAAGAGGTACAACAACTGCACATTGATACTTGTTTAAAATGCGCCGTGGCACTTACCAAGCTGTTTCACAGTTTGATTTGTTCCAATTCCTTATCTTAATAACTAAAGTCGCAAACACTTAACGTCGAATTTCTCGGTTGTGCAAAAAAGTGGAGCTGGAACAAGCAAGAACAAATGTCGCCAAAAGACATTCAGTGTTGCGCCCCGCTTTATTTTTTTTTGTTGACTGTTCATTTTAAGATAAGATAAGATAAGATAAGATAAATTTTATTCGTTCTTCTCCGAGGAAATTTGTTTTGATCAATGAATACATAACAATACAGTTACAGAAATTATGAAAAATAGCGCGCGCCCACGCGCACACACATATGTATATATACACACACTGGTAAATAAACAAAATTAACAGTGCGCACAATATGCTTCCGTTACTAAAACACACTGACCCGGCACGCAAGACACAATTCAACTGTACACAAATTACGATCAAGATGACGACATTATTGCAATATCCTAGTTGATGATAGAATAAACGATTTAAAGTAGCGCTCAGTTTTAGTTTTCTTTGACAACAGCCTTAAACTTATTACAGATCTTATGTATTCTTTTTGTTCAGGGGATGTTGGGGGTCGTTGATTATATTATTAGCTTTTATACAAGCACCAGTGTAAAGCTCATCAAAATATAGCAGATCACAGTTACACATTGTTGAGGCTTTTTTAAATTAAAATATTGATCTTATTTTTATCTTTTTGTAAGATGTTACCTCCCCAACAGACAACTCCATACATTAAAACGCCCTGAATAACCACTATTTTGTGATGACCAGGGGAAATTTTAAATCGTACAAGATTTCTAACTCTGATAGAAAAATTGCTCACGGTGCATTCAATGAAATGATGTTGAATAAGTGAATCTGGCATAGAATTCGCTTATACGTTCTTTTTCCATAACACTGCAGGAGAGGTGGTGGAAGGAACAGGGAATCATGAACACTAGCGTACCAATAAAACAGGCAAACATGTTTGCTGCATCAATAACACGTGGAAACTGTTACATTTGTTATGCTTTTTTTTTTTCTTTCTCTTCTTTTTTTCCCTTACAGCCACTTTTTCTGCAACATCTTGAGATAGACATGTCTTCAAGGTTCAGCGGCTTCCAATTTCCAGGGGAAAACAGGCCGAAAGGGAAACAATTCCGTCGCTAAATTTATCGAAATTGGGAGTTATACAGACATAATTATATTGAGAGGGAGAAAGAGAGAGAGAGAGAGAGAGAGAGAGAGAGAGAGAGAGAGAGAGAGAGAGGGGGGGGGGGAAGAGAGAGACAGAGAGTAAGCGAGAAAAAAAGATACAGTCAGAAGACAGAAAGAGAGAAATGGAGAGAAATATTAGAGAGAGAGAGAGAGAGAGAGAAGAGGAAGACAGTCAGAAGATAGAAAGAGAGAGAGAAGAGGAAGACCGCCAGACGACAGAGAGAGAGAGAGGCACAGAGAGGCACATACACACTCATACAGAAAAAACAACAACAGAGAGCAAAAGCAAGAGTCAGAAGGCAGACAGAACGACAGAAGAAACGGAGAGGGAGGGAAGACAGACACGGGGGACACACACACACACACACACACAGAGAGAGAGAGAGAGAGAGAGAGAGAGAGAGAGAGTGAGAGTGAGAGAGAGAGATGAGTTTTACTGCCTAATGACGATCTATAACTACGGCTGTTATGTCTTGAACAGAGATTATCTTCATTTACACAGTGCGAGACGACGATGTCTCGCAGGCAATAATAAGGCCATCTAGATAAGACAGTTTGATGATTTAGCCCTAGAGACATTCTACCAGCATGTTATCAATCTCTCTGCCGTTCTGGTTTTTATACAAACAGATTGATATCAGCACAACATCCGCTGTTATATCAAACACTGATTCTCCCCAAAATACAACTGAACTAAAAAATAACAACAAAGAAATCATTGTTTCGTCTTTGTCAACCCAACACGGAAAGGAAAGATTAAAAAAAAAACAACAAAAAAAACAATTTTATGCATGCAAATAAACAAATATAAACATAAAAACTAAAATAAACAAGACTTAGTGCACATGACATTAAAATGAACAAGACACAGGGCAAATGACATAAAATGAACAAGACATATAACACATGACATAAAATGAATAAGACGTAGGGCACATGACATAAAATGAATAAGACGTAGGGCACATGACATAAAATGAATAAGACGCAGGACACATGACATAAAATGAATAAGACGCAGGACACATGATATAAAATGAATAAGACGTAGGGCACATGACATAAAATGAACAAGACGTAGGGCACATGACATAAAATGAACAAGACAGGGCACATGACAATAAATGAATATAACGTCGGGCACATGACATAAAATGAATCGAACGAGACTTAGGGCCACGACATAAAATGTACAAGACTTAGTGCATGACATAAAACGAACAAGACCTATGGCACATGACATAAAATGAACAAGACTTAGTGCATGCACATGACATAAAATGAACAAGAACACATTAAAAACATAAACAACAACATAAAAACCCACAGATGTGAAAACAACAACAACAACAACAATGATGACTTGGGAGTTTTTGACTGCTGGATGGGTGAGATCTAATATATTCTCATAAAGTGGCGTATCGTTATTAACAGTTTTCAAGTTATAAGCATAAATTGTTTTAGACACGTCCAAGAATAACAAAAGTGACCAAAAACTTTGACATTAAATGAGAAAATTGTTGGTACACCATCTAATGAGGTGTTGGAGGACCGTAGTCTGATCACAAAACCAAATAGAGAAAATATTATATGCTGTGCTCACTGTTCATATAGATTACAGTGTAACATACCACGGTCGCCCAACTACAGCTTACATGAGAAGGACGACGATTTGTTTGTTGTGTTTCAGGTCTCCCGGGGGGGGGGGGGGGGGGGGGGAGAGAGAAGGAGGGACACAATAATGTCACAAACAGTCAAATTTTAGCGGACGCGCCTTCAAACTCGGCTCATTAATCAATACGCCAAAAACAAAGGGTTTACAATATTAATTAAATCAACATTGATCAACATCGTAGCTACCATCAGCCTCGGCCCTACCATAGCATTCCAACTACGCGCGCCATATGGACGGGGGGGGGGGGGAAGAGGAAAGGAAAACAACGCGAGATAAAAATACCCATCAGTCAGCCAGCACAAACAAACGATAAGAACAAAAGCCTGCATGTCTCACGTGCAGAAAAAGGTCAGGTCAGTCATGATTCAACCAGGATGTCGACTGTTGACAATGCTGTTTGTGAGCCCTTCATAAAAAAAAACAACAACAACTGAAATTTAATCAATCATAAACAATTTTTATTTCTCCTTGACCCACGTCATATCTGAGGAATAATGCTAGCAACACACTCTGAGTCAAGTAAGTTCTGCCCCCGTTTTGGCTCAGACGAACTTCTTTAAATCAATTAGCGAAGACGCTTCTGTCTCATCAGCGCGCAAGGTACCATTTCATCCAACAGTCCACAAAACCGAAGTATCAGACTTGGCACGGTGCGCTCTGGACATGATAGTGATACCCAAGCATCACAGACAGTGACATTTTCCAGATCTCGAAAATGCCTGGTCCCTTCCATCTCGTCAGTATCACCTTTCCTTCTTTTCATAATTCTCCATCATCCTTTTCCACTCTTCATTTACACTTCTCGTATCCCCCAAATTTGTCCTCTTTCACAAATAAAACAACAGAGATACAAAAACAACAATTGATAACTGAACCCGCCCCCTTTATAATTATATTATAAAGGAAGTAAGTTATGATAAAGGAAGTAAGGCTTCCAAAGTAATCATGAAAGGCTTTTTTAACCGCTGAGCCTACAAAATATCATATCACGTACAGAAAGACGTGAAGGTGTAAGTGGGCCCATTTTAAAAGGCCTTGATGTTCGCTATATTGTTAATACTTTCGTTGGTTTTGAGCCACATCTGAGTTGAACAGAAGAAAGACGTAGTGTTCTGACATTTTGAGCTGGAAAAAAAAAAAAGAAAAAAAGATGCATTTTCTTCGAGTAGAATTAAAAAGTATGACAAGAAATTTCGTTCTGCGCCTCGATTTACTCATTAGCGATTGAAACATAACCTTAAAATTCACATCTGCGTCTTTCCCGAGTCAATGGGCAAACTAGTAATTATCGAGGCCGTCCATAAAATTTTGATTCCTTAACAGCCTACAAGAACTGGAGATCACAAATTTCCATCCTCTGCTTCACTCCATCTATCATTCCGGATCCTAGGCTGCAGTCATCTTCGAAGTCTCGAAAGTTCATCACTACATAATTACACACTCAGCAACATGTCTCCCTTTCATAATTGCTAAGAAGAGTGTTGTTTAGGGCGCGTTGTCCAATTGCAAGGCCAAACAGAGACAGGCAGACAAAGAAAATATGAGAGTTGTGTTCACCGTTCAGCAACGGCTTATAATGGTAAAATACTTCTGATAGGGATGTTCCATACTTCACCCGCTTGTTGTCTCAACACTTCCTGTCCCCGCACTCTTCCTCGGTCCATCCCTAGCCTCTCTTCCAGCCCCCCCCCTCCCCGCGTTGTCCTCCTTCCCAATCCCTCTTATCTGTGAACAACTCTACCAATGCAGATGTTCCCTTTCGCGTCCACGACATTTATTTTCTTTGATTGCCTTAGATCATCGCAAAACAACACGCACAAAGATGAGCAAAATTAAAGGCGAATCCAAAACACCGTATGGAGAAAAAGAAAAGAGAAACAAGTGAACCCCACGATATAGACCTGATGTGGAATATTTGGGTGCACATTGATCGGGGCTTGTAACATTTTGGGGATGACGGGCAACTGTTTGGCCGCTTGTGTTCCCAGATGGCAAACACGCACTCCGGCACTCCGGAAATCGATAGCTCTCTTGGAATGAAAACAATTTAAAGGGGCGTTGATAACCCAGGCTTGTTGATGCCAGCTCTCTATTATTTTTTTAGTGTTTTTTACTCTTTCCCCAAGATGGAAATAGACGGCAGACGGGCGGACCATCATTCTGAATGATTTTCACCGATGTTGCTGGAAACAAAAGTATTATTCTCGACGCCAGGATTTTCAGGATCGAGTTGTTCTTAATATCACCAAGCTATCACGGCGATAGTGCCCCGAGGGTTGAAATGCGACTATTTGAAAACAGAATATCCTTCTTCCATTAAATAAGTTTGCTTTTAGCAGTCGCCGTGGCAATGACAGCTTCATAAAATATTTAACTTGCTACAAGCTCAGTCTGAAAGCAAAATTGATTTTTTCCCCTCTGCTTCGATAGCCAACTGAATTTCATTCAGTCCTTCTGAAATATCTGTCCTTGATTTTCGTCATTCGTATATTCTACCCCACAGGGATGGGAACTACTGATGGAAAATTTTCCTGAACATTTAAAGTAACCCATCACCGCCGCCAATGGCGACATTAAAGGCCCATACATATTCAATATTGGAAAATGTAATACAATGTTTACTAACAGTTGTTATACACCCCTTTCAAATGACTCTGAATTAGAAAAAAAAAAGAGAAAATTAAAGGTCCGAAGGTACATGTATTATTGGAAAACACAAAACAGTGTTCACTACCAGTAGTTACACACCCCTTTCAAATGATTCTGAATTAAAAAAAAAAAAGAGAGAGAGAGAGAGAGAGAGAGAGGAGAGAGAGAGAGAGAGAGAGAGAGAGGAGAGAGGAGAGAGGAGAGAGAGAGAGAGAGAGAGAGAGAGAGAGAGAGAGAGAGAGAGAGAGAGAGAGAGAGAGAGAGAATTAAAGGCCCATACGTATTTACTACTGGACAAGACAAAAACGTTTTACTAAACGATTTTGAAATAGAAAAAAAGAGAAAGAGATAGATAAATATCTTACAAATCCGGAAATCAGGAAGAGAATTCCCATCCCTGACTCCAAACTCATCTACCTAACTGTCTTTTCACAGCTTCCTTCGCCATCATACTCATAACACCATTCACTTTCTATGGCATCTGTAATAAAACTTTACATCACGGTAGACAGTTTGAGTTCCCAATTCCATGATGACTTTCTCTTGCACGAACATCCTCAATAGTTTTCGTTCTGATACAGAAAAATTCAAACTAAATAAAAATTGTAAAATCAGCATAAAGGTGTGTAAGTATAACATTTTGTTAAATGGAATGGATACATATAATAATTCATTTAAAATCTGCACGAGTAAGGACGGTGAGCAGACCATTATTTAAGCTTTCTTTCGAATATTCATTTGTTTGTTGTTGTTTTTTTTGCCAGTAGAGGTTGTCAATGGTCGAAAGCAACATATGTTTCTTTTGCCACATTTGTAGAAGGCATAAACTACTTTCAATTCCAAGCCGTTCTGTTGTTCTACCACTGTCATAAACTACTGGGAATTCCAACATTTTACGGGAGGAAACAACAACCACAGCCACAGCATCAACAACAACAACTTGTATCGACCTGTCCCGCATTTGTTCCCGATCTGACAACACGCCGGTCACGCCGAATATTATAATGTTGTGAACAAAGGCCATACACGCCCTCACGGTTTATCACTGCGATCTTGGTACTGTACCACTGCCATCTTGGTACTAACAGACCTGACCCAACACTGCAATTTCATCTCACACTAGTGACACCTGAGACACAGGATACCGAGAAGAATCAATTCGTCATATTCTGTCCGTCGACTTGCGCGCGTATCATCGATGTCAACAGTGCAACAATTCGCATCACACCCCCTCATAACTGAACGAAAAAGAGTGGTACTCACCGTATTTATACGCGCGCAATGTTTGGATATATAGTAGAGGAAGGAATGGTTCGTCTCGGTATTCTGTGTTTCGGGTGTCACACCAGCGAAGCTAAACACATCCTGTCCACCACTTTATTAACGCTAATTGAAGGGTTCAGTCCAATACCAAGCCTAAGCCACAAAAAGCTATAACTCAGATCTTGAGCACAATGAATTTTCAGCGCATGATCTACATGTAACTGAACACTTATGCTTATTCATGTGCATGGGCCAAATAATTACAGTTCTGGGCTAACATGCTTTGCATGGGAGACAGGATACTCACTGACCTTGTCGCACAACACTACAATACCGTCTGTTTTTGGAGTCCAAGTGGACTTAGGCATGATATGGAACTTTATCTCTTGAATTTCCCATGCGTCAACATGGTGAAAACTAAAAACTTCCTTGATTTTTACAAAAAGACCAATAAACCTTGCAGTCTCAACCAACCCAAGCACTCTTTCCATATAAAACAAACAAACAGCGTCTTCACACATAAAGTAAACCAAGACACTTTTCGCAGTCAAGACCAAAACATTATCTGCAGTTAAAACCAACCATCATCACTCCACCCTTTTTCTTTTTCCAATCAAAATACACCACCCCATTCGTTATAGTTAAAACCAACAAACCGAGCTTCCTATGATATTACGGTCATCTACCCAATGCCATGACATAGCCTACCATTTAAGAATTGCGTGTTCAGACACACCTGAATGCGCAATGCTTAGGCCTCTCTATCAGAATATTATAATTATATATATATACATTATGTAAGGGAATAAATGGGGACACGGGTCTCGATGACATGAAAAGTGCAACTTTTCATACACACGAACGATTCGCTGTGCAAGAAAGGGATCCGATTATGTTATCAGGGGACACGGAAAACGATTCATACGTTCCGCAAACATGAGTGTAAACACTAAAGGGATTCTTGCATCGAATTCAATGAGAATTCTACGCATGACATTATTCACAAGGATTGCATCTAAATCTATGACCCTTTACAATAAATCCCCAAAGAAATAATAAAAAAAAAAAAATGCCATAAGTTGCTTCAATAAAAAGGCCATTGAAAATAATGAATTTACAATTTTCCCAAGACGTCTAGCCCCACGTTTACAACAAACTCAATATCAAAGAAGTGAAAAAAAAACAACTGCATGAAGTTGCTTCAATGGAAAGACCATTGAAAATAATAAGTTATGCCTTTTCATAAGACCTGTTTGGCTGTAACGGGTAAATCGCGCTGAGGGGCTTTCAATTTCACTGCCGCAATTAAATTTTGGTTTACTGGTCGTACTTTAGGACAAGTTCTTTTGGGGGGGGGGGGGGGGAGGGGGGGAATTCTACGCCAAGGACCTTCTAAAGAAAAAGCAAGAAATCGCTCCGCACATAACCATCTCAGCACGATAAAAGGCCCGGATATGGAAGAGATAAAGAGAGAGAGAGAGAGAAAAAAAAGGTAGCCTAACTGGGTGCGCGACCTGTACCTACAGGCCACGTCCTACATTATTTCACTCCGAAACTGCGTCTTGAGCTTACAACTTCGAATATGATATTATGAAGAAACATATTTCACTCGTATTTCCACAGTGAACTGTTCCACTTTCTTCGAATACTCATTACCTCTCCTCTTTCGCGCCATAAGTGAGTAGTTTGTACATATGGCATAGCTTGTAAATGACATGGATTTCGCTGGGAATTTGAAATATAAAACAGGCAACTCTATCAGCTTTCACAGGCTACTACATCAGCTGAGGGCAACATCTGTTTCCTCATTTCTAGGCCGAAGGGCGAAGTGTGCTGTTGCGGTAAACTCCCGAATAGCACAGATTATACATTTCAGAACTATCTGGTAACATAGCTTTATATTCTAGCTTTTAATAAGCAACAGCTAACTTGAAATCGCATGCGACCCAGGCGGTCTCAAAATCGACGATATCCTTACTCTTTGGAGCAGACATGCAGGACATTGACAGAATGGTTTTAAAAATTGGGCGAGAGCAACAAAAGGCGGCAGAGAAGTTCTCAATTTGAGGTCATTGAGTTCCTGAATGGACGAAATATTACAGAAGTCACAGAAAACCTCTTGGATCGCAACAAGGCTTGAGGCAAAGTCAATGTATGGCAGAAAGAAAAAGTTGTTTGTAACAATGACTGAGTTTCTGAATGGACGCGTACGTATTTGCAGCAAATGGCTGCGCGTTCAGAAAGTAATCACATTTCTCTGACTTATCCGTCTGGCCAAATGTCAAACTGTTTTGAGACCTTGCAAATAAATGGCCGTGGTCAACTCTGCAAACACTTCTGATGGCAGTTCCGCGCCAGCCACCACGTTGCCAGATTTGTCAACTATCGATCGAAGGCCACCAAACAATGGTTTGCGATCCGATATAAACATAATTATGCCCGCTGAGCTGTAAAGGTTATCTAGCTGTGTCAAGACCTGTTTGGCTGTAACGGATAAATCGCGCTGAGGGGCTTTCAATTTCACTGCCGCAATTAAATTTTGGTTTACTGGTCGTACTTTAGGACAAGTTCTTTTGGGGGGGGGGGGAGGGGGGGAATTCTACGCCAAGGACCTTCTAAAGAAAAAGCAAGAAATCGCTCCGCACATAACCATCTCAGCACGATAAAAGGCCCGGATATGGAAGAGATAAAGAGAGAGAGAGAGAAAAAAAAGGTAGCCTAACTGGGTGCGCGACCTGTACCTACAGGCCACGTCCTACATTATTTCACTCCGAAACTGCGTCTTGAGCTTACAACTTCGAATACGATATTATGAAGAAACATATTTCACTCGTATTTCCACAGTGAACTGTTCCACTTTCTTCGAATACTCATTACCTCTCCTCTTTAGCGCCATAAGTGAGTAGTTTGTACATATGGCATAGCTTGTAAATGACATGGATTTCGCTGGGAATTTGAAATATAAAACAGGCAACTCTATCAGCTTTCACAGGCTACTACATCAGCTGAGGGCAACATCTGTTTCCTCATTTCTAGGCCGAAGGGCGAAGTGTGCTGTTGCGGTAAACTCCCGAATAGCACAGATTATACATTTCAGAACTATCTGGTAACATAGCTTTATATTCTAGCTTCTAATAAGCAACAGCTAACTTGAAATCGCATGCGACCCAGGCGGTCTCAAAATCGACGATATCCTTACTCTTTGGAGCAGACATGCAGGACATTGACAGAATGGTTTTAAAAATTGGGCGAGAGCAACAAAAGGCGGCAGAGAAGTTCTCAATTTGAGGTCATTGAGTTCCTGAATGGACGAAATATTACAGAAGTCACAGAAAACCTCTTGGATCGCAGCAAGGCTTGAGGCAAAGTCAATGTATGGCAGAAAGAAAAAGTTGTTTGTAACAATGACTGAGTTTCTGAATGGACGCGTACGTATTTGCAGCAAATGGCTGCGCGTTCAGAAAGTAATCACATTTCTCTGACTTATCCGTCTGGCCAAATGTCAAACTGTTTTGAGACCTTGCAAATAAATGGCCGTGGTCAACTCTGCAAACACTTCTGATGGCAGTTCCGCGCCAGCGACCACGTTGCCAGATTTGTCAACTATCGATCGAAGGCCACCAAACAATGGTTTGCGATCCGATATAAACATAATTATGCCCGCTGAGCTGTAAAGGTTATCTAGCTGTGTCAAGACTGAGTGAGAATGAATTAGATAGATCTCAGCTCTGGCAGAAAGCCATATGTCATTGTACAGTTCTCGCATCAAAACGGCAGTTCACAGGCCAAACTTAAGAGCAAAACGGATGGTATGGAGGTAGACAAGCCTAACAAGTGTTTTTATCCAGCCCCTCTCTCCATAATCATGAAATTCAACATAAGAATAACACAACGGATTTTTTCTTTGTCATTTTGATATGACTGGGGTTAACCTCTTGCCACGCAAAGACAGACGCTGCTATGCTAAAGATTGAAATGAGCCCATTCATAGTTAGTAAATGTGCCAAGACGGTGCAATTACATATAAAACAAATAACGTTGAATTAAACAAATTAAGGGGAACATGAATGGATTGATGAACTAGTGAAAGAAAGAAGGAAGGCATGAGAATGAATGAATGAATGAATGAATGAATGAATGAATGAATGAATGAATGAATGAATGAATGAATGAATGAATGAAGGCAACCAATATCTCCAATGAACCGTGAACCGATACCAAACTTCACTGAACGATTGTACAACCTGTAATATGTTTATATCACATTGACCTACTTAACTTTATTCATTACAAAATTTTCACTGGTAATTGTATGCAAATATTTGCCAAACGATCTCAATTTTTTCCGGGCTTTTTGTTTCCTGTTTCGCGAAGCTTGATGTATCCGTTCGTCCACGAACGGTAAACATTCACAGGGATACAACAAGAACAAAAAAAGTCAAAGCATCCACTGTCAGAGCAAATTTACAGTAACTAATAAGGATAAAATTCAATGCCGTATTAGCCTGGTAACATTCAAATGACAAAGCTGTTGTGTCCTGGGGTAAATAAATATTGGTTGATCCATTTATTTCATTTCTGTATGTCATAGGGTTGTTTTTATTTTTCGGGGGCGGGGGGGGGGGGTGGGTGGGTGATGTGTGTGTAACTATTAAAACGACTTACGAAATACAGTTTCAAAAACTGCTCTTTAACCCCTTTTTACATTCTTTGCCTGACAGCAGCCAGACACTCACTCTTTTCATCACAGCATTCCCCCAACCGAATGTAAAATAGGGTTAACGTGCAAGCTGGCATATTGAATTACTCCGGCTGCTTTGCTTTGATCCATTTTGACGCCAGATTTCACAAGCTTAATTAAGCCTGATTGACGTAGCGTTCAAATGATCCAGATCAAGTACCTGTATTCCGTTCTCCTCTTACAGCTTATTAACTGATACGCGCCATCTTAAAAGAGCTTTTTTTTTTTTTCTCGACTAAATAGAATTTCCCCCAATTTACGGACCCCAAAAAACTCGTAGAGACACCCCCAACCCCCTCAGTTTCTCCCTGTTTCAGCTCAACCCCTCTGAACAGGTCATATTGTGATCAAGGTGGTCTAGAAGCAAGGTGCCTCTCATGCCAAGGGTCTCGGGTTCAAAACTCGGCCGGTCAACGCATGTTGGAAGTTTGGGATTTTTCTCATATTTTCGTGTTCCTGATCATATTGTACCTAGTCTTCTCGGATAAGGACGAAAAAAATTCTAGGGGCCCGTGTGCACGCTAAAGATACCTTGGCAGTTGGAAATCGTAAAGAGCAGGCCGAACATGACGCTGTCCGGGCAAAATTAAATGAAATTCATCCCTACCATTCCTTCCCCCTTCCTTCCTCATGCACCCCCCCCACCCCCCAAATAAAAACAACAACAACAAAAAAACGGCCGACCGGCGCTGCGCTGTGGCGACGACATGCCTTCTCCAGTTATAACTGGGCTGAAATGGCACAACGGCGAATTTTCCAAATGGGATGAAAGGAGTATACAAATACAAAATATATTGTTTATGCTGTCTCCATCAAGTTTCGGACTTCTCTAAATGGACCTACTCAGGAGAATGAGTACTGTATTGGTGTTGCCGTCAAAACAAGAACAAGACTGACATTCATTCGTCAAGATACCGTACAGGATTAGTTAAACTGCGGTAACTAATTCATGCATAAGGCAGAGTTAACACGACCTAAGTTCGGTCTGTTCCCGCCGACGCAACAGTCAGACCCGTGAACGCTGATAATCTCATTTAGCTTTAACGTTACCTCTCTAGTCCATGCTACAACCTTGAGACTGTTTACTACATCGGTACAAAACGTGAGTTGCGCCAGGTCATTTTGGCAAAGACATTTGCGTATAAAGAACTTGAAACAAATTTTTAAAAGTTGTAATTTCCGAAATTAGGCATCAGAAAAAAAATTTAAAAAATTGGGTAAGACTCCAGGGAAAGCGAGACAAAAGAAGATTTCAGAGACGCAGCACCCCAGTCAAACACGCCCTTGGCTTCTTTAAACTCTTTGAGGGCTGGGTCACTGGCCCATGGGTCTTTTGGGTGGTAGATGTGGTTGCAATACTTCTGGATTTCTGTCACCTTAAGTGCCACTCAAACTTGCATTTAAACTTCTGAATTTCTGTCACTTTAAGTGCTACTCAAACTTGCAGTTAAACTTCTGAATTTCTGTCACTTTAAGTACTACTCAAAACTTGCATTTAAACTTCTGAATTTCTGTCACCTTCAGTGCCACTCAAACTTGCATTTAAACTTCTGAATTTCTGTCACTTTAAGTACTACTCAAACTTGCATTTAACTTCTGAATTTCTGTCACTTACAGTGCTACTAAAACTTGCATTTAAACTTCTGAATTTCTGTCACCTTAAGTGCCACTCAAACTTGCATTTAAACTTCTGAATTTCTGTCACCTTAAGTGCCACTCAAACTTGCATTTAAACTTCTGGATTTCTGACACCTGACGTGTCACTCAAACCTGCTGGTGACCAGGTTCACCGTTGCTTGACATTTCAATTCAAGTTTGTCAAATGCTGAGGGCGCACAACAACACGCAGCACTGCGGCAATTTAAGTCTGTCTAAAGACACTTTTTCTATCAGATTTCACCCCCCCCCCTTGCTCTACATAAAACGCTTAGCCCAGCAACACACAGGAAATACCAAATTAAATGCTGGAAGCATGTTAATGACAGGAAGCTACACGTCTCGGCAAAGATTCTATATTATATGCGTTACAACTAAGATATGACTGATTGTAAAGGAATCAGGACATTACTGACGCACTAATCACGGTTTGGGTCAGTGAAGCACTCATGAAGGGTGGCGGTGCCATGTATTTTGTCGGTGCACAACCAATCACCGCAAGCTGCACTACCGTACTTAAGCTCTAACGAACACTTGCACAATGGCAAATCAACTTCAGCACGTAGAATAAGCACAGCTCTAGCCTGCAGCATTCATTATGATCATACTATAATAGTGCAATGGAATTAATGGTCCGCATACATACAGTGCTCATATACTTCAAGGGCTACGCCACCCACTTTCATGAAATTTGATGTGCCATTGTTCTGTCGTCTTACCAGAAAAACGTACTCGCCAATCTGAGTATTCATTTTTAAACACTTTTTTTTTTTTCAGAATAAAATCAGAGACACCGAGACGGTTCAATTCGCCAAGACCGTCGACTTGCTCACGTATCATCCATGTCAACAATGCAACAATTCGCACCACACCCCTTCATAATTGAACTAAAAAAGACTAGAACCACAGAGCTCTGTGAGTAGTGCCCACCGTGTTTATGCGCTCGCAAGTTGTGAACATACAGTGAAAGAAGGAATGGCTGCCAATGAGCTCTGTCTTTCTACATGGGTTATACTTTTGTACGACCAATAGTTTCTTTTGGTCACTACAAAATGGAAGTCCAATATAGAATACAGCGTGGCCCAACGCCAAATGTTCTTTGCGCCTCATGTATAATTTTCTGGTTTGGGCGTATAATTATTATGGTCTTTCTCACAAATTCGCTGCTTTCATGTCCGTATCCTGACTTCAGTGGTAGGATTTGGGGGGTGGGGTGATGGTGATGGTGGGGAGGTTATCATACTAAGCCCGGAACATGCACTCCCAAGAAAGAATGGCAAAAGCTTACTGTGTCTGACCAGGCTTAGTATGATAAAGTCTTTCGGGTTTTACTAAGAAGATGTAGGAAACTATAGTGTGCACTTTTAGTCTGCCAGCAGCTGACCATGCCGTTCCGGGCTTAGTATGTTACCCCACTTAGCGTTCGGACTGAATGTGGCTTTCACTGCAAATACTAGCAAATAACCATTACGACACACCAAAGAACTATACCACTGGTACATTGTATTGATTCTTCAAATAACACACCAGGTTTCATGTGCACTGAGCTCGAAAAGATGTCACTTTCCGAAGTTAAAAAGTGCAGCGCCACAGAGACATTTGCAGACTAACTATCTTTTGCTAAGCTCGTGTAATACACTGCAGCTTTCCACGTGAATCGTTTCGGTGTCACGGAGGTTATACGGAACTCTTGGGATCAATATAACGAATCGATTTCCAATCACACAACATTTACATTACCGGATACATTTTCAAAGACAGGGTTTGCGTTTTCAACAAATGTGGAACAAAAATTAAACGCTAGGAAGGTGGACACACTACAAGCCATCGCAGACAAAGCTCGTATTCAACACGCGCATTCCATAAAAAAATCAATTGATCAATAAATCAATGCATAGCCTACTTTCCACATCTTTTCGTTCAAAGAAGGCAAAATAGAAAGAAACAATGGTCTTTGCACAATTTCTTCCCATACCCGAGCCCAGTTTTATATTCCCTCATATTTGTAGTGAACTTTTGTCCTACGCTGTATTTACATCCCGACTGTGTTTTCCATCTCTTAATAAAGAGCTGTGGTTTTCTGCACTACCCAATTTCCGCCTGGAAAGTACAACTCAGATAGTTTTTTCTATCCTCCTCACACTTCAGCGACGATGGCACTGGTAACAAATCGCGGCCTTAGTTCTTGTTGGTTCAAACTCCTTTTCTTAAAAAACTTTTTTTTTTCACAACTGAGAAATTGCACGTTAATCGTTTGCAGCTTTAGTATGATAAGGAGTTAGAATAAATCGGAAAAACTGCTTGGTAACTGCCATAATGCGTTTTCAGCAAGTATCAAATGCGTATATCGAGGGGTGCCTGCGCAAAGGCGTATCGCCAGTTTTGTAAATTTTACAGGAGATCGTTTTGAAAGTTTGACCTGAAGTATCAAAAAAAATAAAATAATAATGATAAAAAAATTAATGTCTGTTACGACCTTTAAATCCTCTTCAAGAAGCAGGTCAAGTAATTCGATAATGCGATCCGCATCGTGTCAAAATGTAATACTTACAAAGGCGCAACAGAATATGCAAAAAAAATAAATCGAAAATTTTCGAGTTACGGTGTTTGCACCCTTCGATATAATAAATTAAAGATGTCCAGTTTTAAGAAAATAGAGATGGAACAAGCAAGAACTATGGCCACCCAATGTCAAGAAAGGAATTGGATGATTTTGCTCTTAACGAAAACAGTTTAACTTTAATGCTGACTTGAGTATTGTTGAACTTCATTGTCCTGTGTCATTTAGCTACAGGTGTGAAGAATTTAAGCACAGTAGGCAAAACACAACAGTACACAAATGCACGTACGTATCTTATACTTGTATATTATACAAAGAAAACAATCAGAAGTGCGACCATGTTCATCAGAAGATGTTTTGAATTGTGTTACGCATGGTTATAAGGCAGAATTTTGAGTCTTGAGGTTGGAGAAAGTACGGCCACGACCACACTGTGTGCTGAGAAGATGTAAGACGACAGGTAATATATAGCTGAATGATAGACAGAAAGAGACCCTAACGGAAGTGTGCCCCAGCCATCCCCTGAACGTAGAACAAACACTCTTTTCCTTTCACTAAAACGTAATATTCATTAAGTTAACAAACCTGGGGTTATATCCTCAAAAACAACAACAACAACAACAAAACCGACAGACAGACTATAGCCGAATGACAAGACAGACACAGACTCTAACAGAAGCGCCCACCAACCAACCCCTGTACACAAAAGAAACAGTTCTTTCTGTTCATTAAAACGAAACATTCATTACGTCAACAAAATGGAACTATATCCCTAAAGGAAAGCAATAAACAATAAACAAAGACACAAAACAAGTCAAAACACAAAATCCTTCACAATGGCCTTGAAATCATATAACGATGAATGAATGAGCGAATGAGTAAGTCAATAAACGATTGCGTGAGCGAGCGAGCGAGCAAGCAAGCGCGCGAATCTGTGTGCATCAATGAATATAACCCGCCATTACTGTGTTAAGCAAAGAGGCGAGTTATATCTCCGGTAATATGATTACTCCTTCCTTGCCAGGGAAAAAAAAAAGAAGTAATTTCTCAATTTTTTTTGATAGCGTGCCGTTGCCAAATGTCAAATTAGTTCAATTTTTGCCTGAGAGCTGAGACATTCGTAGCGCCGGGATATGAGTGGATGTTTAATTTCTTGCGGAAGATTGCGGATGTAGAAGGTATAGATATGACAGTTGTTGAATAGTGGCAATGACGGGAAAAAATAATTTGGCGCTTATCATTTAAATAAATGTCTTCTTGTATTGACGCAATATTAAAAATTAAATATACACACGCACACACACACACAGAGAAAAGGGTGTATGTGTATGTGAGAGACAGACAAAGAAACAAAGACAGAAAGACAAAGGGACAGAGACAGAAAGAGAAAGATAGACGAGAGACGAGAAAGATAGAGAGGGAGAAGAGAGAGAATGAGAGAGAGAGAGAGAGAGAGAGAGAGAGAGAGAGAGAGAGAGAGAGAGAGAGAGAGGAAGAGGGAAGAGAGAGAAGGAGAAAAGAGACAAGGTGAGAAAGGGAGACAGAGAGAGGGGAAAAAGAAAGACAGAGGAGAGAGAGAGAGAAAGACAGAGGGAGAGAAGCTCGTTAGAAGTGACTGTAGTTTGCGCCACACGAAATGGTTGTGCCAATGCCAAACAGGGGAAAATGCCAGCGACCGCACGTCTATTAACTATTATTCCTGTAACATAATTGTAGAGTGCGGGTTCAGTCATGACGCAGGTGTTCCTGTCAGCGCTGTGCCAGATACCGTTACTTAGACCCCACATTCTGGTAGTTTTGTCAATTTTACTTACTCTAGACTACTCGTTTGTGTAGAAGCATTGTTGCTCTTATACTTAAGTTTGTTTGTGAAGCATTATTGTTGCATGTAAGCATACGTGTTGAGTGGAAGCATTGTTGATTTTGTACTTGTTTGCGTAGAAGCATCGTTGCTCTAAACCTTATTGTACGTAACTATTATGTGGAAGCACCGGACAGGTGGTCTTATACTTGTTTTTTGTAGAAGCATTATTGCTGTAAGCGTTATTGCACTTGTCGGGTGGAAGCATCGTTGCTCTAAGCGTCCTGTACTTATTTGTTTGGAAGTACTAGTAATTGCCCCATTCTTCGAATGGTTAAGCACAGCAGTCCAGACCGAAAGGAATCAGCACAAAGACATTCATTGATGTCGAGACACTTTGGATCATCCACAAAAAAATTGGCTATTAATAGATAGATAGGAGAATTTTTCAGGAAATGATGACGTCATGGGCTACTTCCCCACCTTTTCAAGACTCCAAATCTAAAAAAGAACCTTTTGCGCGTCGCAGGGCAGGCACGCGTAAAATTTCACGCAAATCCGAGCTGTGTGAGTGGCAGTAGATCTTGTTCAAAATCCCGTGATTCTTTTTTTTATATTACAACAAATACCGGTGACGTCATCGCACTAAAAACTTGCAACACAGCGGATGGGGCTTCCCCGAGGCTTTCTGTACGGCACAAACCAATTTCAAAAAAATACTTAGAGGACAGGTGGACAAACCAAACCTAGAAAAGGACCTCTTTTGGATGAAAAGGAACTTGCACACAAAATTCCATGCAATTCTGGGCAGAAACAGTGGAGCTAGGCCATTTAAAAAATCGAGCGAGTTTTTTTTTTATAATAGATTGTTGCTATAAGAGTTACTGTACTTGTGTGTTTGTGTGGACGTATTGTTGCTATATAAGCAGTATTTTACTTGTTGTGAAAGCATCGTTCCTCTGAGCATTATTGCACTTGTTTCCGTAGAAGCAAAGCTGCACGATGAGTGTTAGCCTGCTTGATTCTTCACTAATAGCAAAGCTCCACAATGCATGATTCGCCACATACCAAATCATACGACAAAGTTTATAACGATACTTCTCAAGTAATTTTCGACCCAGCCAAAGCGCAAGATTCCCCTCCAGAATGGCACTGGCAAGAAACAGACCGCTTTCCTCTATAAAAGTAGACCTAAACTTATTATTACTATAACAATATGGTTTGCATCTTGGCTCTGGCAAAAAAAATATATTAAAAAAATGTCCGTAGTAGGCACAATATTCTTCACCGTAGGGGTAAAGTAAAAAAACGCCCTGAAGGGACTTTCCATGTTCATGTAACTATACCGGATTTGGGTGCCGAACTCACTGAAGCCTTCACCCCTGCCTTTCGACGGCAAAGAAGTCGTCAGCTAATCACTGACCAAATGCTGAGAACCTACACGTTGATATAACATGTACCGACGCACTGAGTTGCGGTAAGAAATGGCCAGTTACTGTCTTACAGTATAGCGGCTAGGGCTACAATGAGCATTGTGCCTGGGTATGCATTTTGCAGTGGCCCCATCGATTTTTCGTGTTGTCAATGAAGTAGATTAGAAGTACTAATTGTAGGCTAGGAACCCACCATGCCATTTCCTGATGGTTAACTGCATACTAGAATGTACGTCTAAGAACGTCCATGCGAAGGGTGGAATTTGCGCGCGTAACGCAAGTACCATAGGGGTGAGATATTAGGATAACCTTGGGCAACTATTTAACATGCCACGAGGGGGGAAAAATGTCGTTAATTTTGTGAGTACTGTGGCATGCACAACCATAGGCGGACGTAATTGAGGTGACTGTGCTGAGCTTATGGGACTGGGAATATTAATGTTGAAGTTCGCCTCTCTCTCTCTTTCTGCCCCTGCAGGAAGTAGCGCATTCTTAAGATACATGAAGACCAGTACATTCACATATTGTCAGCCGCACATGATAAATGGCTAAGTCAAAACCAGAGGTTTTGATAACTGAGAGAAAAAAAAACAAAACAACAAACTATTTTAACAGTCACATCAAGCCGTTCTGATTGTAGGTTATAATGGATACTCGTACATTACATTATCTATCAAAGACACAGAATGAGAACTGATTTTCTTCAAAACCGAATTTATTCTACAAAAATGAAACAAGGAATTATAATTTTAAGCTGCACGACCTAGGCATTTATTTTATACAGCCGACGGCATTTCAAATCAATAGGCATTGCAAACAAACACAGCCTCTCTTCGCGTCCTCTCCCCAATTCAAGTATTCTGACATTATTACGATCATAATTTTACACTAACTAGGGCAAGTTACTTGTTTCACTTCGAGACTGAGACCTGCTGAGACTACACAGCAAAATCGGCCATTTTTAGGGCATCGTCCTCATTCTATCCCCGACCCCCCAAACCAACCCCATCTGTTGGCGCACTAAAAAGAACCATTTCACGATGGTACCACATTCACAACATTCCACCAATAAACTCTATTTGTCCACGCACGCACATCCAATAAAGCTATAATGAGCCGGACAGTCATCTCAGCAAAGACTGGGACAAATTCAAACAAGTTAATGCTAAGCCGGGCTTTTATTCAACAACTATGGAAGACTTGTCCGTTCCTTACAACCGCCTGTCCGGCCCCCAAAACGTGCGCTAGCGCATCGGCCGAATCAATACCCCCGCTTGGTATTGACGGACGTCAAGGAGCCCGATGAGACGGGCTGATGGGGGTGAGTTTGGGTAACGAGCGGCTCAGGAAAGTGGTCTTAGAGAGCTGAGCTGAGAAGATTCCCGGTTGATGCTCTCTTCTGTGTCCGTTTGTGGATGTCAGGACACGCTTAGAGGGAGCCGTTGATGACAGACAGGGGAGAAATGAAAGATGACAATAACAATGGCGGGGGAGTGGATGGATGGATGGATGGATGGATGGATGGATGGATGGATGGATAGATAGATAGATAGAATAAGAAGAAGAAGGAATGAAAAGAAAAAAAATTGACGAAACAAAACACAGAAAAAAGGAGGAAAGAGGTGATGGGGGAGCAAATTTGGGTTTGCGTTTATTTTACAATGCCAGTTGTGGGTTTACAATTGCAGGAGGGTGGGTATTAATCTTTACTGACTTTAGGTCGACCGATTTCAGCGAGTTGTCTTGTCTGTGAATTTCCGTTTCCCTCGATATCGACGTGCCCAGGGATACAAGAAAGGAAGGGAGACAGTGGAAGACACACCTGGGTTCCCCTAACAAGCGGGGGCCGAGAAAGGGATAGAATTAGCAAAGGAGATTGGCAATAGCTGGGAAATAAGCATCTTAGTAACCCTCACATCTCTCACTGCCACGATGGACAACAGCACTCATACGGCCTCACTATCTCAAATGTGCGACATGCGCCTGTTATAAACTCCCACCCCCTCCCGTTTCCACCCCCAAGGGTGGGGGCGGGGGTGGAGACAAACGAGGAACTGCAGAGTTCAAAAAGTCGCTACATTAACAATCCGTCGGTACGCTCCCTCTTATTGGGACTTCCCACACATACAAATAATCTAATTTGGGCAGCGCCAATTGGTGTAGGAAGAGGAAGTCGGGCTCAGTGGTCTCAGACGGTGGCACCAAATCAAATTAACGGATGGGCAATAGGGTTAGGGTTAAAGTTCGGGTTGAGGCTGGTAGATGAAAATTTAACAAAAGACTTTCGTTTCAGGGCAAAATGTTTCAATCTAACTCACCAATCTTTTGTGCCTACCTACTATGCAACCGAAAGAAATACATTTAATAAATTGCAAGTAATGTTAGTAAATGAATACACTGTCTCCCTATTCCCTGCATCGGGGTATTCTAGATATTTTCGAGGTGAGAAACCACCGAGCAATTACCATCTGTACGAAAGTACACAGTTTCATGAAATAACGTTACGACATTTAGAACGATTCCATTCAAACGCCACCAAACAGATTTCTACATGCACAATGGAACAAGATATTTAGTTTCCTTTTCCCCCCGCATCGGCAGATCTGGAACCTGGCATATAAAGGTAGTAGCCGCTGTATCGGTTTTCTCATAACTCCTACCACGTCCTCTTTCCTCAAATAACTTCCACTGTCGTTCGCCGCCACTTCCGGGTAAAGCGCTATTCTCACGTATTAACTGGAAAGAATAAAAAGGTGCATGCCAGTCCTGGCCCCCAGGGTTTTACTGACAATGTACAATGCGGTTCCTTAATTTTCATGACGAAAACAATAATACCATTCATTGAAATGGTTGCCTGGAGCTGGAACTAAAATGCACCGTAAAAGCATGATTAAAAACAAACCCGGAAATGAAACTAATTTGAAACAAACGAACAAATAAACAGAAATAATGATTCAAGAACCCATTATCTAACCTCTTTTAATTTCCTTCCTCGCCCAGTCAAGTATCCTGGGGGGGAAGTAATCATTGCCAGTCCACAAAAGCTATTCAGAAATAATACGATGAAGCCTCATGGCCGACTATTGCAAAATTATTTCCGCCATGAGGCCTAAATTCCCAGCATTTGTCATCTTCTCAGTATGGCTACAAACTCCGCACTTGATTACAAATGTACCTGAACCAATTGTAGTATAGGAAATACAGATAATGCACGGGTTGTTCTGTTCCATACCATACCCGCCCGCATGTTCTGCCTTTCTTTATGTTATACTCAATGTACTTTCTCAGCCTTGAAATCCAAGTGGAAACAAAGTCATCCAAGCCATGTAACAGACGATGCGATACACTTGCTCAGCAGAAAGGAGCAAACTATCATTTTTAGGCTGAGAACAGGACATAACAGACTCCGGCAGCACCTTTACAAAAAATTCAGGGTTGGAGAAACAGACATGCCCATGTGGAAACTGCCCAGAGAATGCAGAACATGTCCTCCAACAATGCCCCCTATACAGAGAACAGAGGGAAAACAGCTGGCCCCGAGGTGCGGCACTACACACCAAGCTATATGGGACAGCAGAGGAACTCAGGAGCACAGCATCCTTCATAAAGGCTACCGGCCTCCTGATATAAATAGTCTGACACGAAGAACGCAGAAGAAGAAGAAGAATGTACTTTCTTTCCCCTCCACTAGGCCTGAACAAAAGGCCTTTGATTACCGGTATGTTCTTTACGAAGTACCAACTATCAACAGTGCTGGTTCTGACGTCACTTTTTGGACCACCATTTCGACTAACAATACTGTCAGTCAGATATTGAAAACCATTCACCTTTTTAACTACTGACATAAATAATGCAGGCGGTGTAAACAATTATCCTACAGTTACGTGATAAAATCCCCGCCTGTGTCATACCCACGTCACACTATAACACAGCTATCACACAGAAAAAAGATCGCCACGTGGCACATTTACCTAGCGGAATACAGAAACCAGTGACGACATAAATTATACTTTCAGATTAACCAAATTGGCCTGAGCTAGCGGTCCAAATCTGGGGGTTGTAATCGCCATTGGGAGGGGAAAGGGAAGGGATAAGAAGGACTGAAAGTTTGAGTTTAAGTCTGGAGAAAACACGTCGAGACGATAGACAGAATACAATAGAATGACAGGACAGAAGGAGATCCTACCAGAAGCGCAAACCAATCACCCGCGGCCGAAAGACAGATCCCAAAATGACACACTTATGACACCTCTTTTTTTTCTCAGTTCTTTTAAAACTATTTTGCTTCCGACCTTCGCGTAACTCGGTAAGCTGACATGCCTTCTTCCCGACCACTGCCCATAGAAATCAGAAATACAGAACTATTTTCACACACAGATCGATGTGCATCAAATCGTCCAACTCTAACTCTGTACACTGCCTATCTCGATGTCGTCTGAGAAATAAGCTATTGGAAGCTCAAAGAAATGTTTCCAAACCCCAGCTCTTTTTCCCCCCTTCTTTTTAATACATTGCATTCTCCTTGTCTTAAGTTAGGAACTTTCTGATACAGCTTGAGTGGCACTGGACTTGACAGTAAAATATATTCAATACAGAAAAGACGGATTATGATTATCACGATGAACTGTGACGAGTTGAGACATTTCAACGACACTTAAAACCATCAGTGAAAGTGGGATTCAGGTGTTCGCTTTCATGTTAAGCTATCGAATCCCTGGAACTTTTATCTTTGCTGGGAAGGTAAAAACCAACAACGACTGTAAAGCTTGGGATCTTTGAGCCCCCGCTTAACTTAAAACTTTTTGCTCCTTGCAGCAATTACTTGGCTGCTGGCTAACTATGCATCTCTTGTCAATTATACTTTGCTCTCTACACCTGACAACACATTGGCTCATGTAAACGATGTTTTTTTTTTTCCCCCATTCCTTTGATCAAAGAGATTTTTGTTCTTGTTTTCTAAATTCCTCCTCCCACCATTCCTCCTCCCACCATTCCTCCTCCCACCATTCCTCTTCCCACCATTCCTCCTCCCACCATTCCTCCAAATCAAATTAAATACACATCGAGGTAAATCCGCTCCTCCCACCATTCCTCCAAATCAAATTAAATACACATCGAGGTAAATCCGCTCCTCCCACCATTCCTCCAAATCAAATTAAATACACATCGAGGTAAATCCGCTCCTCCCACCATTCCTCCAAATCAAATTAAATACACATCGAGGTAAATCCGCTCCTCCCACCATTCCTCCAAATCAAATTAAATACACATCGAGGTAAATCCGCTCCTCCCACCATTCCTCCAAATCAAATTAAATACACATCGAGGTAAATCCGCTCCTCCAAAAACAACACCAACAAAAAAAACAAAACAAAAGAACAAAAAAAAAACAAAACAACAACAACAAGAACCCACACATGCACACACAAACGCACCCACACATGCACACACAAACGCACCCACACATATCCGCACAATCACAAAAACAGCTAGCGCCTGCCATTCCCATCTGCATCGCTCCCCAGTGTCGAGTGGATGGGAGGTTTCATTACCTTCTCGTGAATGAGCGACACTATTTATCTTCCACAGGACAAAAGAAACCGCACGTGTAAAATGCGCACAAAAATCACCAGCCGTATATTTACGATGGGGCCGGTGCTGTAAAATGCATCTCATGAGCGCTGTAGTTTTTCTTGTTATTTGGGCTAATTTCGTTCCTACGGCGTGTGCTGTCGGAAGTGAAATCTTGCTTTACATGATTTTCGAAGCTCTGAATACCGTGATTTTGCATAAAAAAAATATCACGGAAAGTAATGAAATGTCAGACAATAATCTTTTTCATTATAATTATCACTGACAAAGATTACAATACCTATATTAATTTACCTGTCTGTCCAGTGGAATTGTTTCGCTCTTTATGTAGTTCTAGTTCATTCTCATGTAGCATGTGCTATACAGGTGATATCCTATATTATATGCAACTCTGGCACATTATGTCACAACCGACACAGCTGTGGCAGTGCGCGCCTCCAACTGTCGCCGCTCAGCCGGAAAGGCATCAATTAATGCCAAATCTGAACTTGCTGACCTTGACCACAAATGGACATAAAAATATCACAAGAAGAACGCTCACGAAGTGTTCTCAGCAACGAACTTTACCACCCCCCCCCCCTCCTCCATATAAATGTGTCAAAGAGACAGACAACCATGCTTGGCAAGTAACCGGAAACAATAATTGCTTTCCCGTTTTGGCCATACACCCAAACTCCTCTCTCGACATCAACATACAAAAGACATGGGGGAAGAAAAGTCTCAAGTCTTAAGGGACGCGGTGGTCTGGAGGCAAAGTGCTCGCCTCTCATGCCGAAGGTATCGGATTCGAATCCCGGTCGGTGAGGCCAGGCACGTTGGAATTTTGGGATTTTTCTCATATTTTCCTGTCCCTGATCCTATGGTAGGTATGATCGAGCAGCTGATCTTCTCGGACAAGGACGAAAGATTCTGAGGGCCCGTGTGCACGTCAAAGATACCTTGGCAGTTGGAAATCGTGAAGAGCAGGCCATACAAGGTCGCTGTCACGGCAAAATTCTAAAAAAAACTGATCTCTGCCACAACAAGAAAAAACAAAAGAAGAAAAAGTGAGGTGTAAATGCCAAGAGCAGCGAGCCTATTAAAATAAAGAGCTAAACACGTCTCAAGTCTTCTACACTATTTGCCATTGCTTTTGCCACACACATTCTTCAACTTCATTCCACGAGACGTTTGCCGGGGCTGGTTTTAACGCAACTCTTGAAATAAAAGCGAGAGTGAAAGTTACGGCTTATCTTTCTACAGGTAATAGGTCTTCATAATATATTGATCTTTGCCAATATTTACCAACGATTCCAATATATGCATGTGCGTACAAAGGTTTCATGGCATGCGGAAAATCTGCCCCACGCCTTATTTGAAGTACGCGTTGATGATACTTTACTTTTTCCACTGGATCGACCAATATGACTACTGTAACCGACGTAAGCACATTTCACACCTGATCACACAGTTACGGATCCGACAGTCTTTGTTTTCTTTCTCTACACTGAGCTATGAGCTGATTTGCTGCCATTGTTCGGGCACTGGCCAGACCGTCCCTGAATACGGTACCATACGACTGCAGACTTGGCCACATAACTAAATGCTTACAACTGTAGTTAATACGTGACCTCTAAATCTAAAGATGTAATATCGCGACCTTAGTTCCTGTTTGTTTTATCTCCTTATTCTGAAAGAACTGGAGATGTTTTAGTATGTAAAAGAGTTATAACAAATGCACTCTTTGACAATTGTTTAAAATGTGTTGTGGCACTTATCAAGCTGTTTCATAGTTCGGATTTATTTTAACTCCTTGTGACAATAAATACTAAGGCCGCAAACGCTTAACGACGAATCTCTCAGTTGTACAAAAAATGGAATTAGAACAAACAAGAACTGAGATCGCATACGTATGTCTGGCTGATCACTCTTGCGCCATTCCCAAATTCTTGCAAATTTTAGGAATTCGCCATTTCAAACGCGGTAATCTGAGAACAATACAGCAAAAAGCTATCACAATAACTCCTCCCTTCCTAACAAAATGCAGCAAATTAATGTCAATCCTAAAAGCTAAGGCCAGATTACATAGTTGTAAATACAATATATGTTACATTATAACAGACTCAACACACATAAACTGACATACAACTATGAAACCAAAGATAAACTGCTGTAAAAAACACCTTTCAATGTTGCCACAGAATTGCATTTTGATGGCCCTGCAATATTTCACAGCGAGGAAAGAATGGTTTAAATGCAAGAGCAAGGTCAGCGTGAAGTGCATATCAACAGAATAATGGAAATAAAACACATAAAAGGAATGCAGCCATGAAATTGGCCAAAATAAATCAAGTCAGTGGATGAAACATCAGCAACGTATCTTTTCTGCCGGCCCAGAATGCGTTCTCCCTCGGGATGAAGCACTGGCCGCTCTTGAATAACCGAGCAGCCTCAAGTTCGCCATTCTTCGTGGCAGTCAGGGCAGAAACCGAGCCAGAGAGCGAGCTCTGGGTGAAAAATGAGACACTGAAGGAATCGAAGGAGAGCAAAAATGAATAGGAAAAACCGGGCAGTTTTCAGCTTTCCGAATTTTGCAGTTCTCCTCGGGTTCGACTCTTTCCTTCACGAATATACCATTTTATCACTGGAAACTGTTTCTCGTGCTTTTCTGCGCCCTGTCCATCCTCGAACAGTGTCCTTTTCTAGATTGAACAGAGCAGGGACGTATATTTCTTTACTGCCCTGTCAAAAACAGCAGCTTTTCAGGGTTATATGGCTTGTTACTCGAATCTGATCTATCTTCTTTCTCTCCTTGGGCGTTTCCATTCTATTCCTATTTCTGTTGAACATGTAAATCGTTGATTCTGAATCTCTATGGCTATCTTTCTCTCTCGTACATATATAATATTTATATTACATCTACATTGACTGAGATATTTTTGCTTAGTTATTGTGACGCTGGACCACACTGGACTGATTCTCAGTGCCTATACCCATCTATGCAAATCTGACAGCCTGTCAGGGCAGATTTACCAGACAACTGTGCCGGCATCTCCTCAATCTCCCATCAATCTCTCCCTTCCCCCCGATCGCCCCGGGTCCTCCTATTTTTCCTTTTTAATCCAAACTTCCTATCCCAGCATGTCTATTTATCTGCACATGACCAATCTCGCATTCCCGGATCAGGGATCATATACCGTATTGCCCTGGCTCCCCTACAGCGTGGTCTGACTACTTGCAATGCCATATTGGTTCTCTTCTTACTTCCGCTGTCTGGTACATTTACATGCATACAAATAAACGGGCCATACCATCATTTCTGGATTTTCGTGGGGGGCAAAGACAGGTATTGACCATAAGGATTACCATACAACCTGGCTCTGTGAACTTTGGCACAGGACAGCAAGATGCATACATAACACATTAACACAAGTTAATGACGTGATCTATGATATTTTGTCCTTAGAAACTACAACTACGACGTATAGAGGTGCGTGTATCGCCTTCACAATTAGTAATTTTCAGCAAGGTTCAAAACTAAAATCCTGCTTTATGAAAGGAAGAACACAGTGCTAGGCCTTAAAGGAAGAAATCGCGTAAAAAATCTCCATAAACAAACTGGCAACACTGCACAAATTACTACAACTGCATTGTAATTTGCTCAAAAGAGACACCCGAGAAGAATGGTCAAATATAAATTAACAAATAATAATAAAAACAAAAGCTCTTGACTGGATTTTACGCCCATCGGCTCGTGCTTGTGGTAAGAGACAAACTTCTGAGTTCCACAAACACACGACACAAACTGCCTTTCTGTTACATTGTCGCTACTCTCTAAAGGAACAATGGCGGGGGTCACCCAAATTAAGTATATTTCGGCCCTGGGTAGGGAACGCGGGAGTCTTGAGCCAGTTTCTCCGCCCGCCTACACCTACCCCCTGCTGTCTGCTTAGTCATGTAAATTGCCATCTCCAGAATTTTTTCCCCCTCTCACTCCTCATAATTTCCCAGACTCCCGACGTTTCTCCTGGTCCTAGCTAACACACAATTGATTCATAATACCATCTCCCTCCGCACTAATCCTTTTCTATCACTATCTGTCCACCCCCTTCCTCTGTGTATATCTCGTCTCACAAGTCCCAAACAACTCCAGCAACTCCAGGAAATTCTCGTGTCCAACTTGCAAGAAATTGACAGGCAAACCGACTGCTACAACGACAACAACAGCCTCATATTATATCCATAAATGTCGAGGTTTTGAGGTCTCTTGCTCCACTATGAACAAAAGACACAAGAAAAAAGAGGGAATATGGGAGAGATGGAAAGAAATGGGATGGTGAGGATCTCATTTCCCTGCATTTGTTGCCCAGAAATGTACTGGTAAACGACCAGAAAGAGAGCACTGTGCACAATTTAAACCATTTCATGGCTCACCATTTGCATCTGAAGACCCTAACAAATGCACTTTCTTCACTCCCAATCCTTCTCCCCATATTCAATTCGCTTCTCTTCTTCTCCTTGTCATCACTGGACTACATATACGTACTTTGTCCTCAGCTGTCACCTACCACCGCTTCTTCTCGTTCCAATACCTGGATTCATTTTATATACTTAATAATATAAAAGTTAAACCATAACCTTCGACTTAACATCCACCTTCACATCCCCACCTTCGATCATTTCTCGAACTATCCACCAATTCTAGAATACTTGCTGACGTCCAAGTCGCCCAGTTCTATCGCAACTCGTGATTACGTCAGTTCGACGCTCTGTCGTCATAAATCCAACTATCTATCCATAACTTATCCTCTTCTCTAAGCGCCTCTTTGGATCTCTTGGCCATCTCAATCACCTTAGGAGTTCCATACCGCCATACAACAAGTGTTTGGATCTTTCCCGCCCAAGTCATCATACCGAGCTCCCAAGGGCCCTCCACGCGCTGCTGCTGTGCTATCTCAGCAGTCTGCGTGACGCTGCCAGCAGCTTGACATGGGTGTAGGCACCGAGGGAATGGCGATAGGGAGAGGGACAAAGTGAGTACTTCACTAAGCTACACTGGTAGATGGGACACTCAGACCCCGATCGATGCACGGCCTCCTGTAACCCGATGTTTTGGTGAAAAGACTGTGTGGAGGGGAAAAGGAGGGATAGAGACTGAATATTTCGGGCTGGTTACAAATCCGTGTGATTGAGGATGGTAGACGCAATGAGGTTGAAGAAGAGAATAATACAGTAATAAATATATGGAAATGGGGGATATAATAAATGTCAAAAGGATAAACAATAAATGTATCACAGTTTGAGTATGGCAATAATCCCGAAAAATTAAACACAAACAGAATAGCCTGACTAACAGTGCTAGGTCAACACTCAAGACCAACTCTAGCACAGCAGTGCTCGGCAAATCAGAGGCAACTAGAACTTAGCAATAGTAGTGATGTTATATTCTCGCTCAAAACAAACCGATTCCTATTAGAGGACAACACATGACAAACGGGTAGTACATAAAGATGATAGACAAACAATAGTTCTCTAGTATCCACTCTTCCAGGGTCAACTAAAAAGCACAAATAAACTACAGTGGAGAAAGTGCGTCCCAGAGTAAAGGACAAACTTCCCCCTTGATGATAAATTGAGGCTGTGAACTGGCATCTCCTAAACTTATAGCGTTTGATGTTGGTGGATCGTATTGGTACGTGCAAGTTCACATTACAGTTTACTACTTGGCTAGGAATACACAACAGCGGGGCACGTCAGTGAAAAAATCTAAAGCTCTCCACTCTGGTGACGCCCCCCCCTCCCCCGCCAATTACGAAGCCCAGTTTTGACACAACCAAAATTTTTGACAGCACACTTTACATCCCATGTTGATGTTATTGAGCTCCTAGCCAAACTTAATCCATCTCAGAGAGAAAGCTTGGTTTACAATGAGGGCTGATGGTGGGAATGGTATGAAATGAGCTGGTGATAGGGACGGGTGTTACTAACACTGTTAGTAGTGTTAGCTTACTGTCTTAAACAGAAGTAGTTAGAGTTTGAACTTTGAAGACACTGGGAATGATACAACACAGAAAACAAGTCATTGGCGACCCAAGGAAGAGATCAAGCATACAAAAAAACAATTACAAGATTACACATCCCCCCTCCTCCCATGGCCAAAACACACTACATGTTTGTACTCACCATTGAACAAAAGACTTGATCTGGCATGAAGACCTTGTCCAACCAGGAACTGCAGAAATTGTCAGCCGCAACAACAGCTGAGGCAGTAAAACCATATTTGGGATTCCTCACAGAGAAAAATCCATCTGAACTGATCTCTTTCTTGTGGTAGAGAACCTTACCGGCTCCATGCTGGATGGCTGATCACTAAAAATGCTTTCAGTGCTGATGTCCTGGGGCTGGATTTGCAATGCAGTCAGGTAAATCCTGGTGTTGAAACAGCTGACCGATGTTATCCTGAAATCTTTAAGAGCTGTGGCCTTAAGGAGTTCAAGGCCAGGGGTTGAACTCTGTTGTGTTGAAGCTCCTATTCCTTGAAACTAGTTTTCTGATGTGCATCAGAACTAGCTGACCAAATTTTGTGCGGAACTGCGGCAACTGAACCGAACTGTAACTTCCTCCACTAAAATGTGCTAGTTGATTTAAATCTTGCAGACAAGTTCCAGTAGATGGAATATGTGATGAATAATGGTAAAACTGTCTGCGTGCTTCTATTACAAACTTATTAACAAAACTGCATTGATATCTGCAACTTCTGAACCATTCTCTCGCACACACATACACATCGGCATGTATGAATCAGAATTCAGTGAACTTCACTGACAATTAGACGCAGAGTTTCATTCTCAAATGTTTGCTTATAAAACAATGAAACAATAAAGATGTGTGAAGAAATTCACAAATGCAACTCTGGTATAAGGAGAAAAAGGCTACAATGGAGTAGTAATAATAGTAATAGTAGTAGTAATAAAAGTAGTGGTAGTGGTAGTAGTAAAATCTAGAGTTGACTGAGCTAAATATCACTGACAACAACAAGAGTGACATTGTTTCAACAAAGTGATCACAGAAATGATGATTTTGGTACTTTCCAGTGGCCAAATGAATTTCAACAGAATAAAGAGTTAATTTCAAGAAAGGGCAGAAAGAAAAGTGGCCAAACTGTACTGTGGTGCATAGATTATCTCTTCACAATAGCAGAGATCTGCTTTTCTGTCTTTATACATGTTTTGCTGACAAAACAATGCTACATGTCTATTCACAGACACTCCTCTGTCTGAACAATGAACAAACTAAAATGATGAAATAACATCTATGTCAATGCCTTTCTGTGACTGTTCATTATCTGATGTGTAATGGCTGTACAAGTGATAAAATGCTCAAGAACATTCCATCCACATTTTTATCTGTATAACATCGCTTTGGCTTGAATAGTTCATGCAAAGAAAATGATGACATTCATTATATATCTTATAAAAACATTGGGGACAAAAAGATGGAAAAATGATCACTATCACACAACTTGGAATTCTAGGAAAATCAAAGTGTTAATATAATTCACAGGGAGGAGAGGACTAAGTGTATGCAATATATATATATATATTACATAGGTAGTACTAAAAACATTGCGGATCGACCAAAAAAGTTGAAAATTCATCATATCTCACTCATTGAGCTTTCAGTCATTTACCTCTCATTACTGTCATACTGCGAATGCTCCAAAGAATCAGGGGTAAAGATGACAACTACTGGTGTCAAGTGTCAATCAAATAGCATAAGTATTTATCACAATAATCAACGGTAGTGAAACAGGCAATCGAGGTAAGAAGGTGAGAAGTTCATGCAGTAGAAGCAATGCTCTGGCAGAACAGACTTGAGAAACACCATCCGTAATAACTTCCATCTCCAGATTATGCAGCACTCACAGTTTCACTGACCTTGAGATTCCAGGAGTATCTTTTCTGACCACCACAATTCACTCAATTCCCATGTTTGTCCACCATAAAAAAGTTCAGAATAGTAAATTCCTGTACAGCTGCATTTCAAGTTAGATTCAACTCAGCAGCTGTCTTGGTGTCATGGATTCATGGGACTGATTTGAAACTGATGTAAAAATCGTATCATCCCTTTGTGCTGTTTTCATGAATGATGTGAATCTTTGATTTCAGATTTAAGACATTGAGTTGTCATAATTCATGGGATAAAACGGGTATAAAAAAAAACTGCACATTAGAGGCAGTTCTGATGGCAAGAATATAATCCTTGTCTTTTTATGTTCTGTGTCTGCTTCCTTAAGATAATTGGTTTTCCAAACTGGGGAACGAGTATCATCAAATTGTGGAAAGAACAAGGGTAAAAATCTACATGCAGAAATTCTAGATACTTGATGAAGGTCAAGTTACTGTCTGCTGGTTCCCTTTTCATCAAGTTTCCTGCTGACTGTGCATTGTATGCCCTTCACACTGTCCGAGCAGTTTTCATTAAATAATTTCAGAGTACTCCATGAGGCACTATATCATACGTCAGTTTCCAGACCATAGTCACTGCCAGGATTATTTGCCTTGATTGCATGATTTTCTTTCACCTTTTCTGTTAATGGCGTACTGTGATTACCTTCCTCCATTTCCATAATATCTGACCCACATTCTGAATCATAAGAATCCTTCTTTTCAGGATAATTGGGGCAAGACTGCACATGTTTATACTGCCCCTTGTCTGTGCTTTCTCCTTCTCGATGGTAGAAGTAATTAAAATTGGATACAATTACAGGAACAGGAAGCGCAATTGTGAGCACACCAGCGATGGCGCACAGTGACCCCACCAACTTGCCCCAGACTCCAATAGGCATCATATCACCATACCCTACTGTTGTCATGGTGACAACTGCCCACCAAAATGCGTCAGGAATACTTTTGAAATGAGTCTGATCTGCGTCTGCTTCTGCGAAATAAACAGCGCTGGAAAACAAGATTACACCTATGAAAAGGAAGAATATGAGCAGGCCTAGCTCCCGCATGCTGGCTTTCAAGGTCTGGCCTAAAATCTGAAGACCTTTGGAGTGTCTGGAAAGTTTAAATATTCTGAAGACTCTTACGAGTCGAATCACCCTGAGGATGGCCAACGACATGGCTTGATTATTGCTCTTGCTCTGGTCCGCAACCACCGTGCCCAGAGTGATGAAGTATGGAATGATGGCCACGATGTCAATGCAATTCATGATGTTTTTGAAAAACCCCAATTTTTCCGGGCATGATGCGAACCTGACCAAAAGTTCAAATGTAAACCATATTATACAGCAAGTTTCAATGATGAAGAATGGTTCATTAAACTTAGGAATATCATCCTCTTCAATGGACTCTTTAGAATCGTTGAGCGTAGAATTGATAACCCTGTAATGCTTAAATTGTGGTAAAGTCTCTAGGCAGAATATAACAATGGACAATAAAATAATAACTACTGAGAAAATAGCACATAGTCTAGCTGCAGCTGAGCTTTCAGGGTACTCAAACAGCAGCCATACCCGTCGCTGGAATTCATTTTGAGGCAAAGGCTTCTCCTCTTCCTTTATAAATCCTTCATCCTCCCTGTACCTTTCAAAGGCATGCTCTCCCAGTTCATAGAATTTGATCTCTTCAGAAAACACATCCAAGGGGACATTCACAGGCCGCCGCAACCTCCCGCCACTCTGATAGAAGTAAAGAATAGCATCAAAACTTGGCCGATTTCTGTCAAAGAAATACTCGTTGCGCAAGGGATCGTAATAACGGTTTCGTTTCTGGGGATTCCCTAGTAAAGTTTCGGGAAACTGGTTGAGGGTCTTGAGCTGCGTCTCAAATCTGAGCCCGCTGACGTTGATTACAACGCGCTCACAGCAGGAGTCATAGTCGTTCCCGGGTGCGCCCATCCCATCCTCATTGGCATTGTCTTCCTCAGAGAGCTTCGGAAAGGACCTGGAATTTGGAAGATTAGAAGATCGTAAATGTGGCCGTTGGGTGGAATGGTAACTGTCCCGGTACCCCGCAGGACCACCGTTACCCTCGATCCCCGCCATAGCAACCTCCATGTTGCCGTCTGCATGAGTCCCACCCTCTCTGAGGCTCCCTATGTCTGTATCTTATGCGCGTGCCATCCTGTGTGCAATATCGCAATGTTTGATCACAACAAACTTACAAATATGGCGGACATAAATAATTTGTTCGTTCCCCGGATGAAATCGATTATTTTAACGTCACACGCGACTTTGAACCGTTTCTGAACTCACAGCTAACTTGTCAGAAATATCACATCAAAGGATGAGCTGCCCTTACGACTGATAGTCACGTCACACGAAATTCTCCTATACATCAACACCCTATAAAAATGGGTCACATACTTCCGTGAATGTCACTGTTAGTTTCTATGCGTCCAAAACGCAACCAGTGCGACTGTGTCCGCTACATGCGTTTACGCGCAGTGATAGCGTGAGCGCTAATGATTTACAAGTAAAAATAGACACCACTCGTAGCTGCTTATGCCCTCGATTCACACACGGGTGTGCTATGCGGTTTCGACACAGGCGATTGGTCCGCTGGTCGGTTACATACTTAGTTATGCTTACATAGTCCACCAAAGCAGGAAAAGTCGATTAAGTTCGCGAATGATTAATTTCCACAAAGCACATAGGATCGATCAAAACACATTACAAATTACTTACCTTTGAAGACGTTGGGGTAACTGGAGGGCAATGTCTAAATAAAGTAACAGGGGATTTATTCCAGTTAATGCGTCAGCCAATCAGCTTTAATGGTTCAACACGATTATTTACTTTGGCGAATTAGACTAAGAAAATAGTATTGAAGTTGATAATTGACGATAGTTTTAAAATACGATGGAAAAATATACTGTTTAATGGTTTTATATCCAAAGTATATTATCTTATAACATTATCCTCGTGCCTATTTCATTCGCTGCAGTAATGACCAGTTACCCTGTACCGTATAGTACGCCACCAGATCAGAAGGTAAAATCAATGGCTGGTTTTGCGAGGTCGCACGCTCAGCGAGGGACGTGGTAAAGCCGCGTGAAACGGAAGAAAACAACTGCTGGGCCCTAGCTTCACTTTGTTTTCATCAGTTCGAAGAGAGCAGTCAACGAATACTGCTGCCCTTAGTTTAAATGATTTTCAGTTTAGTGATGTCTGTGTAAGTGCAATAGAAAAATATCGAGATGACACAGTATCTACCCCCAAATTTGCTGGCATTGTTCGCCGCGAGAGATCCGCTACCCTTTCTACCACCGGCTGACAAACTTCCACACGAAAAGAAACGTGTGCCATACGGCGGTGTAGCTGCATTCCTTGGTGATTTTGAGGTAAAATTTATTGTGGAATCGTTATATTGTTTCATGAGTTATTGTATATTATGCATAACATCTTCTAAGTAATTGCATTTGCATTTTATGCAACATACAAAGGGAAATCCTCGTACTTACAACACATCCAAAATGGCGGAGACTAGAGCGGCGGAAGCCATCAGCATGTTCGATCACACAGCCAGAAACCAAGATGAAAATATTACCTGGCTCAGCGTGTGAGAGGGAAAGCAGCACTACCCGATTCTGAACATTTCTTTCTCACCTTCATTTTGCGTGCTGCCTGGTGTTTCTCCTCACTCTTGGCATGCTAGTAAACACCTCATAATAAGGTCAATCATTTTTGACACAGTGCTCACTCTCTTTACGTGACAGTGTGTACTGGGGTGTTCTTGAAGGCTTAGCCTTATGAAACTTGATTGGCTGGATAAGCGTTTGTTTTTAATAACTCATAGGTCTTTTGGCCATGTGTTTTATATGTTTGTGCTAGGAGTTTGAAGTAGTCTACTAAATTCTGTTTATTACCTCAGTTGATGAATGTTAGCCTGGGTTGTAGAGAGAGAGAGATCTAGATCTAGATTTAGATCTAGATAGATTATGATAAATCCACCCTGAAGCAACAAACTATTTGTTTGTATATTACCAGTGGATCATTTTTCATTTGGTGCAATATGACATGAAATGTCTTTTTTTTTTTTTTTTTTTTACATTTTGAATGTGAAATAGTGAATTTATAATGCCAGTCACAGGAATAATATTCTTAGGCTTACAAGAAAGTAAAAATTGAAAAGATTAATTTAATGCCATCACTTGTTGTCAGTGGCATCTTCAGAAGTTTCATTGATCAGTGTAGAAATTGTTTGGAATATAGAATTTCATTGCTGAAAGCATCATGATTGTTTTTGTCATGTAACAACTAACATTCGCAGGTTTCGATGTATTGGTTGTCCCTCCAGAAAGCTAATCAAGTTGTCATTGATAATCAGATGTGCACTTAAGTGCAACCTCATTGAAAGTTTGTGGTGGTATTCTCTTAAATTGCCAAAATTGTTGTTTCAGCGAGAAGGTCTCCAATTTTAATTGTCCGTGTTTTGCACATATGTGGTTGACATTGATTAGATATCTTGGGATACGTCTCATGTTTGCTCTATTTTAATTCATTTTACTGCAGAGGTCTGACAAATTAATTGATGGTGGGTTGTTTTCTGAGGTTTGTGTTCACCATTAAAGGTAATATAGTCTGTAGTCTTGTAATGCCTGTTATTCATCGGTACTGTGTTTTGTAGTTCATGTGCAGGCCGTATAGTTTTGCAAATTTTCTGATAAAAGAGAGATTGTGGAGAGGCTGTTTCTAAACAGCCGATTGTAATTCTGATTTTGGTACTGTTGTTACCAATGAGAAATGTAGTACTAAATTATTTAGCACATGTCCATCAGTGGAAATTTTAGTAAAAATTTTTAACACTGAAATGAAACACACTGAATTTACGAAAAATGTGACTGGCAGTAATTTAATGGTATGGTATGGTATGGTATCGAAGGCTGTTGGCTTTTTAGCCTCTTGTTGCCCCCTCTATATCTCTTGACTTATAGTATCCTCTTCCGGTGGCTTGTGTTATTGTGTTAGTATATCATTTCTACAACAGTCATTTGTGTTATTTCAATAAAAAACATGGATTAAGTTCTTTCATAGGTTTTCATAAATAATTTATACTAAGATTTAAGATAAATCTGATTCGTACATCAAGTATGCTAAATCTCTGTCAATTCTGGTTTTAAATATATTTATATTTTCGGAGTATTTAGTTTCAGTACTCAACTTATTCCAATATTGGATGACTCTATTTGTTAAGAAATTTTTTCTTACATTTGTTTTTGTTCTCTCGTTATTTAATCTCCTTCCATCCCCTCTTGAGAATCTTCCAATTTGAAAAAATGTTTCTCTCTCAATCCTGTTTTCGTTATTTAAGATTTTGTATGTATGAATAAGGTCATTCCTTAATCGTCTGTATTTTAGTGATGGCAGTTTTATTTTTGAGAGTATCTCCTCATATGACATATTTTTGTATCTAAGTAATTTAATCATTCTTTTTTGTACTTTTTCAATTTCCACTGATTGCCTTTTGTAATGAGGATGCCATATTGTATTGCCATATTCCAATTTACTTCTAACAAGTGATTTATACAGCAGTAATAATGAAAATTGGTCCAGTCCTGTAAAGCATTTCTTGATTAGCCCGACTATTTTGTTTGCTGCTTTTGTACATGAGTTAATGTGGTAATCAAAGCTAAGTTTGGTATCAAAATATACTCCAACATCTTTTTCTTGTTTAGTTTTAGAAAGTTCTAGTCCTGATATTTTGTAATTAAATTTAGGATTTTTTTGACCAATGTGCAAAACTTTGCATTTAGTACTGTTGAAATCCAGTTGCCATTTTCTTGACCATTCTATCAGTTTGATGTTAATGACTTGAATTGTCTTATTTAATTTAGAGCTGCAATTATCAGAGTCTAAATATAAACCAGAGAGTGGAGTATGCTGAACTGGCAGACCATTCTGAAGTTTTGATCTGTGTTGCAGCTTTTTTGTCCTAAGGTTACTTCTGTGCATCATGTGTCATTACATCGCTAGGCTGTTATTTTACGTTGCATCCTTATTCACCTGGGAGTGACTTTTCATTAATATCAGATATTATATGTTAAGAGCAGTACGAGATTCCCAGTGAGCAATACCTTTTGAGTTTGACTCAAAACTAAACTGAGCAATTAAACTACCTAGGATTTCATAAGAACAAAAGCAGTCCTTTCATGGCGCAGGAGAATTGCAATAGGCTATCTGCACTACACTGTGTGACATGAACCGCCGTTGTTAAAACGATATGAGCCAAATACTTGATCTTAATGTAAACACTAAAAAAAGATTCAATCAATTTCAGTAAAAGGTTTAAAATTGTAACTTTCAGATATGTGAACATGAATGTGGTTAGGGAGATGAATATTTCATTAGCAGTGAAATAATTACAGATGTTCTTGGGTTTCTGTAAGTTCTGTGATTGAATTTCTGGAATCTCAGACAGTTGTAGTTCTACTAAAAACTCTTATAAGTCTTATTTGATATTGATGTTACTTAGTTTGTGTGTCTTTTTGAGCACTGAGGGCTTAGTTGGTGTAGCAAGATAGTTCCAAGCATTTTCCTTCATCATGAAACTTGGGAGCAATAACTATTCATCAATTTCGCAGGAGAATTTCAAGTAAGCATTAATTTTTCTTTCAATTTCATTCTTAGAAAAGTGAAATGGAGAAGCTTATGAATACAGAAACTTGTGAATAGCAATTTTTTCATGATTGATTATTATGGTATAGTATTGATGATGTCTTTTCATATTATATATATTGCAAGTATTTATAATTGCCTGAGGAAACCCTTTTCAGTGTTCCCTACAGGATTTTTTTGTGAGAGTCATCATGACTCTCAGCTGTAAATTGTGAGAGTCATTGTCAGATGTTGAATAATTCACCATGAAAACATTCAAAACAGAAAAACTAATCATATTTCGCGAGAAGAGGAAGGGCCGCAACTCTCAACGCATCAGGCCTAAGTCAGAGGCACGCATGAACGCATTTCCGAGAAATATCTGCCGTTTCTGAGAACACTGCACCGCGATAATCACACAGTCGCACTTCTGCGGAAAGCCGGACTTTGATGACGCACAGACACCCCCAAATTTTGTAATTTGTGCGTCAGTAAAACTCTGTGTGGATTTTTCCCTGCTCATGTCATCCTGTCTGTGCGTCTCAGACGCACGCGCGTGCGTTATTGGGAACACTGCCTTTTGACAGCTCTTGAAGAAAGATACTTTGGTTGCTAAATTCAACTCAATTCACATTTCTGGTATTGCTGCTGGTTGCGATGTTTGATTTGAATTGACTTCGGGAAATGTGTCATTAAAAGTGTGATATCTTGGAAGTACAAGGACGCCATATTTTTCGTGAAACTTGGGAGCAATATAACTATTCATCATTTTCACTGAAGAATTTCAAGTTACAAGCATTATTTTTTCTTTCAATTTCGTGCATAGAAAAGCGAAATGGGAAAGTTTATGAATACAGAAACCACTCAGTTATATATCTGAGTGACTTCTTTTTGTAAGTAACTCCTCTCTGCCTCTGGTAAATACTTTTAGTGCCTATTTGCTGTCATTTAAGCATTTCTTACCTATTTTTTTCAAATATTGAGATTGTTTACATTTGTTTCCATGGAATATATATGAATCCAAGTGATGTGTCTTGACATGATTCTGATTTTCATAGTAGTGAAAATTCTAGGCTCATTGGCTCATGAGATTTTTAGTAAGTAACCGCAGTCTTCTGTGAAAATTCCCAGATGCCTCAGCAACAATGGGAAAATTTCCCTTTAAAGCCTCAGCAACCACAGTGTTCAAATATATGCCATGTTTCTGTAAACTTAGAACTCCATTTTTGCATGAAATAGCCTCATGAATAAAATGGAGCAGGGCAAACTAAACAAAGGGCAGTAAGCATGATAATTCGAATCTACTATTTCATTACCAAGTTGCCCACTGTTTTTCTGTAAGCGTGGCAAGTAACCTGTTTTTGATCTGAAAGTTTTTTAAAACTTGTTTACTTGAATTGTTTTGCATATGATACAAATTGTAGATAAACCATTCACACTGACGAAAAGTAAGGCATGTTCTACCATAATCAGGAGTAATTTTCTTTTTGCCTAAAATGACATTATTTTGACTTTTGTTCATTTAAAGATTAGTGCTTACAATGTTATTGAGTAGAAGAGCCGTTTGGTGAAAGAAATAATTTATGAAAGACTGATGGTTTTCCGAATATTTCTGTTGAAACAGTCATATGAAAAGGTGTTATTTGTGTTCTGGTAATTTTTTTTAGTCAAGAAATGGTGGAATTTTACAGAGTTCTCTCCCTGCACATATATACAGAAGGGGACTTTCTTTTTGGTTAGTGATATAGAAATGAAATTCTCTGCATGCCAGTTAAATATATCGAAACTAAGAGGATAAAGACAAACATAGGAATTTACTTAGCTAAATGAATTTGAAAGAGATTTATTGTTGTTTGATTGTGTACTTTTAGACAATGTAAAAGTTAAGTTTTCAATGTGACTTTAAGTGTGTGAAACATACTATAGACTGATCTCAAGGACTTTTGTTTTTTGATTTGTGGATAAATTTGTTTTGAAGCCGGTGATTTAAAGATGTGGGTAATTCTTTTTGTTGTTGTTTTAAATTTAGAGATTTATCCAGAAGTTAATGCCAAAAGATCTAGGGAAAAAAACAAAAAAACTACCTCATGTGAAAGGTAAGCCTAAAAATTGTATAGTGTGAAGGATATGCTCACTCAGATATTGTGGAATAAAATGGCCTCTTTAGTAAATTTTTATTTTTGTTTATTAAATTGTTGAAGGGATAAGAGAAAAATGAACAAGGGATTAATAGTTGGAGAATTGTTGGGGAAATAGCCTGGCAAACCCACCATGAAGGTGCAGGTTTATGATACCAGCACCGCACATGAATGACAAAAGAAGAGAGGGTGTACTGCCTGCAACAGAACTCTTGACTCTGCATTAGAGAGAAATCACCCATTAAAGGAAGGTTGAGGTTCAAAGTGTACCTCACTGGTGTGGAACATGCAGAGAAAATTACCAGGACTATCACCGCATTGGCCGTACACAATATCATCTATGTGGGCAATAGAGACTGTTTGAACGATAAAACAATGTCGATGGGTGATAGAATATCAGTTTCATGAGTTGTACACTTATTGAAGATAGTGTTTTGAAATGGCAACACATAAAATAGCAGGTCCTGATCTCAGACACAGGAAACAGATTGTTCTGATAGTTCAGGCTTGAGTTGCCTTCAGGCATTCTTAACAGTGTGAACATGGCTGATATTTCTGCTTGACCATACTGCATTCAAATTATGTAGTACATATTGTTCTTATTGTTTCCATAAGAAATATATTGTGATTTGTCTAATACATGAGATTGTGTCTAGTGGCAGGACTTCATTGTTTTTATCATGATAAACATAATTCTATCTAGAGCAACTTACTCGCAGGGCCAGTCTGGAAACACATCCAGGTAAAATATCCGTGAAGAATTGAATTTATTGTTGTTAGAGAGTGCAGCACAGCCTCTCGATCGCGTCTGGAATGTCATAGTAAATCAGGCAGATTTGCTGAGCATTAACCCCTCTGATGAATTATGAGAATTTTAAATCAGACAGGTAAATAAAATGAAGATGTTTCCATCCTGCACCAGCCCAGCACATCAGACTTTCTCAACTGCCACACAAATCAATGGCCTGTGCAAACGTTTCCCCACCTGCTTTTCCCAACAAGGTGCAGGATAATTGTTCTCTCTAAATGTCACACATGTAGTTCAGCTTGCGACAGACAAGGCTGTCGTCAATAACAATCAATAGATATGACATCGCTGAGAAGACATCTCCAGGAGTAACCAAAATTATATGGAATTCTAAGCCAATCCGGTATCAAATATAATATTTTGGATTCCAATATTAGCTGCATTATTAGGCATACTGAGATCTTCTGAGAGATGCAAACAGAAGCATGGCTCGTGTGACAGTAAGTTTTGACTCTGTTCCTTTAAATATCGGCTGTCTATTTGCCCTGGCTGAATTGAAGTTTGTTCATTGACTTGCCAGAAGGAAGTTTGTCTGACATTTGTACAAGTATGACAACACTGTCATTTCATATGCCTGGCACTATTAAAGAAGGTCATAAGTCAGAGCTTGGTTGGGCTTGAGATTCTGATGACATTAGGTGATCTGTGTCACTGCTGGTGATGTTTAAATATCACTGTCTTTGCACATTTAAGTACTGAACTTAATTTTTGCTGCAGCATGAATAATAGTCCACATTGAATGAAGTATGTGTATAATGTATATAAATTATATATGAGTTGGCATAGTCAGGATCACATTTCCTTGTTTTAGTTAGTTCTTAGTTGATGCACAATAGCTGCTTTCCCTCTGAACACACTGGTAAGTCACAAATGAAGACACAGAGATTCTAGTCACTGACAGAATCATTTGGCCTCATTGAGCCAATACATACAAGTGACATGTTACTCTCGTGAAATTTTTGTAAATCTCTCATCTCTTGGGACGGCAAGAAGACACTGTCGTAATCGATTTACAAAAGGACGTTCACCAAGTAAAAACTGAAGGTAAAAGGATATCCTCTGAGATGACATAATTTGTGCAGTCGGTTCAGCTAAATCTATTTATTGGAAGAATAGCTGGGTGGAAATTGACAGTATTTCGTCAAACGGGGCAAAGTTCGGTATCTTTTGAAAAACAAAAAGGGGGAGGGGAGGGGATAGTGGAGGTGGAGCAAAAGAGCCGTGCTGATTAATGATGTAGCACGAAACTCACATATATACAGGGACTGTAGCTGATATTGATTGAGTGGGACAGATGGCTCATCAAATACACTGCAGCCTTTATATTCCCCAGGAACCTTTCTCTAAATTAATAGGCCATGCTTTTTTCCATTCTGGCTCAAGGTTTTGTTCCTGATCTGTGGCTTGAAATGTTCACAGTGACCTCTAATTTTCCAGAGTGCTATGAATATTTCATGACAGCTTTGTCTCTTTTCGGAGAGTTATGCACAGACTGCGATATATTGCACACAGGAAAGCTAATTTTCCCCTACCCTTTTTCTTCCTTCATTAGGCCTTCCTCATTCTATTCCTCTGGCGGTGGGCTGCGTCCAAAAAACAACAACAAATAAAACTATGTTGGCACTCGTGGCAGGGGAATCAAAATATTGCCACATTCACATGTAACAAAATTAGTAATAACGTTGCATCAATTGTGAGACAAGCTGTGAGTGTCGAGTTGAAACCTGGCTTTTTGCCCACTATTCAATAATTCGGAGTCTTGAAATTTGAAATTGTCTGCGAAATTTCAGCGTCAGAAATATGTGTCAATATGCTGGGGTAGTTGGTGTTTAGCAAAAGTAATGTCTTGATGTATCTGGCTTTGTTGAAGTCTGAAAAAAAGAACCATGTGAATGTGGGAGAGAGAGAGAGACATGAAGATGTTGGGTATCTTGTCAGATACTTGTGGTTACTGATAATCATTACTTGGTAGGAATAGGGGATATGGCAGCATGAGGTTTAGTAATGGGATCTGGTTGTAGGGCATCTGAATGATCAAGAATTAGAACTTACGATCTGTGTGAACTGGTCACGTCCACCAGCAAGGCTGCATTCTCTTCTATACCCGAGTTATAACGTGAACGACCTCGGCAGGCACCGTCATAGGAAGGAGGGTTGGAATCTGGTGACGGAAAATCGGAGCAGGAGGACTCGTGCCGAGATCTGAAACAGTACAGAGAGGGAACACAATGAAGTGTGGAACAGTTGAAACCTAGTGGATCTTATTTATAGACATGGTTTGTAAGTTTCTGAACCGGGGCGTTGTATGGTTTTCTTTGGTGGGCGGTAAATGAGGATAGAATATAATATCATTCTTGTGCCATCGGGTCTAAAAGCTTGACTGGGTAACGTCGCGAGTATAGTACCCTTTTTATCATTTCCAACAAAATTGTTCGTATTTGTGTGCTTTGTATTAAATTGTAATATAATTTATTGTGTACTTTCTGAACGCATGTTTTCTTTTTTAGTGGAGGTGGTGTGGAAGCGCTAGGAGGTTGTCAAAACTTTGTAAATTCTGTCTCATTATTCGGAGTCCATGACACTGTTTAGATAATGTTGAAGGCCTTATTGTCATTCTTGAGACATGATGCACCGTTTTTGAAACAAGCTACATGCATTCATACATTCCTTTCGTCGTGCATCTGAGTCACACAAGCTTGCTTTTGTCAGGTATCATTTGCCCCGACATTTTCTGTGTGTGTGGTTGGGGGGGGGGGCGTAATTGTGTGTTAATGTAATACATCTATACAAAAACTAGGTAGCTGCCTCGTGACGCATGTAAAAATGCTCACCGTTGTTGAGATAGTGATTTTTGCGAACGTTATGGCTGTAGAATGATATAATGAAGGCACTGTGTGTCTTCCCCTACTGCCCAGACTCACCTGTACAATCGATCCTTATCAGAGCGGCGCTGACCACGTAGACAGTTGGGTAGGCAAGAGGAGGAACCGCCCTCCTCATTGCGGGAATCCGCCGAGTAAGAGCGACGACTTTGGGTGGATTTGACGCGCTTGATGCGCCGAGCGGCCTGGATCCTCTCTAGACGCTGGGACTCAACAGCATCGAGGTCCTTGGACTGGGGACATAAAAGAAAGAGCACATCAGTATTTTTATTACCCGTAATTAAATGCACCGGGAATTTAGTTCGGTGCAAGTACTGATGCCGATACGGATGTTATACTGGGCGGTCGATATGGAAATGCCCAGAATATGATAATCTCCTTCCTTCTTTTCCACCATTGCCACACAGAAAAGACGCTTTTGTTGTGTACAGGAGATAACTACCGCTTGTTGACTGTGGTACTGTGACAGCCGATAAAACACATAAAGTCACTGTCATATTACGGTATACCTATCACCCTCGCCCGAGCCAAAGTTTTCCTCTGTTGACTGCCAGGATCTCCGATAACAAGCCGATGCTTGAAAAACTAAATCACTGCAGAATCCATTATCGCAGGGTGAAATTGGAAAATACAGCGGTATTACACACGTGCATATGAGTAAAGTAAACATTTCTGGCAGTTTGGCAGTTACACATTAAACCAGCGTTAAGTAGTGGTTTTCTTGGGTCATTGTGTACTGTACTGAATGATGTTCCTTGATGCTGAGAATGTGTGACATGTGGGCAGTGTGGTCAGCAGGGCTGTGCCAAGTTCAGGTTGGGACCTGGCCAGGACTCAATTTGCTCTTCACGCGCTTACTAGGTGAGCATGTGCTCAATGTGTATGTGTGTGTGTAAAGTGTGTGCGCGCGTTTAGGCTGGCCTTTTCGTGCCGTGCCGTACAGTGTGGAGCCACCCAGATTTCCCCCACATTAAAGCAGACGGTTATTGAATCAATGCAGATTTGAAGTTTTGAAGAAAATGGTACAAATTGTCAAGTATACTCACAACGTAAAAATTAATAGTAATGTATAAAATCATAAAAACCATTCTGTATTTTTATACTGTATATTGAAGAAATATATGGACGAAATTCTGTCGTTACTCAAGATCGCAGTGCTAACAATGAAGTGTTTCCGCTCTTACCGTGGGATGAACTGTTGGAGAGTCCAGAGATCAGAAATTACCTCTAGCTAACCATCAATAGTAACACTCCTACATTTACATGTAATTGATATGAAAGGATCGTAGGTAGTATTAGGCATGGCGCTAAATGTTACTAATAAAAACATGGTAACTGCGAGTACACTTTAGCAGTGAGAATGAGAGAAGCTGACGGAATGAAATGAGATTGTGAGCAAAAGGGACTGCATGTATTTGATGAGCAGGTAAATTCGAACAGCAAGTAAACGAGTGGCACAACACAACGCTTTGTGTGCGTTGTGGAAAAAAAAACACCGTGTCAGTTGAGTTATGTATGTCTGCATAAACCATAAAATTGTGGGGAGTAGTCGGAGGATCTAATGCGTCTGACAAAAATGTAGTAAAGTTCAGTCCCTCGGCAGAGCCAATTTGTTCAGTACAAGTGGCTGCATGTACCAAAATGATTTAGGTACTGGTATGGTAATTCGCAGTAGGGAGAAAACGGAGAGAAACAGCTGTGAGTTTTCGGTGCTGTCATGTCCGTAAATTCACCCAAACTCCCAAAGCAAAATGGCAGGCTTTTTGGTGAATGGGATTTCATCCTGTAAACATGAGAGCTGATAGAACATAGCAACTGTATTTCTATAGTCAAGAACTGCTAAATAAAGAATGAGGGGATGGGGTAAAAAAGAAAAATGCAAGAACTACGATAGAACACTTACGTTCTCAAGTCGTTATAGCGAAATGACAACACTCGTATCGTATTGCTCTCCAGTGTTGACATTTTGAGTCTTACCGCCGAGACCCAGCGTATCCAATCTTGTATCAGTTCCATTCAACGCCTGAATTGGTAAGAAGCTAACAATAAAATACATTGGAAGAGGGCGTTGAAGTGCACTTTTATTTCAGTACGATTCCAGAGCTTTCACCAACCGTGCGAGCGAGGTTTTTCACCTGAACAAAAACAGGGAAGCTTTTGATAGAATGGCAAGAAGACAGCGCGTGATGTTTAGTCCTCCATTCTAAATTGCTAACGGCGCTGTGAAATCACTGTTTATTCTCAGCCTTCAAACTCTCTCAGTGTAATAAGGCACTGCAGTAAGTGTAAGGCTGTATTCCTTCCTCCACGTGCCGCTCTCCTCCACATCTCCTTAGTTTCACTGCTTAGGTTTCACGCACTCTTGGCACATGCTGAAGATTGATGGGGGAGATTGCTGTTCATTTTTACATTCAGAGAGGCAAGAGAGGGTGAAGCAAATCAGAAAGTCGGCTATCCTGGAACTGTGGGCTGCTGATTACAGCACAGCTTTAGGGGTGTATGGGAAGGGGAATGATAAGGGCTGGGGTGATTCACTGTAATCATCACAGACGACGTGAATTTGAGTTTATATTGGGAAATTGAATTAATCTGACGCAGTTATTCTATCCTATTGTCATGCCTAATCGCATTAGCCCCCTGCGCGTCATGGCTGACATTGTGAATTCATATGTATATATAGGGCTTATTATATATATATATATGGGTCTAAGGAGACAAGTATTTTGTTCGGAAAACAGAACTTAAAGCAGATCCAAACGATGATCGAACATCTCAATATGGTAGCACGTAAAAGAGTGGGTTGTATCGACATTCAAGATGTGATGCCGAGGAGTTCCACCTATAAAATAAAAGCTATCGACAAGTCTGGTTAAAGCATGGATTTTGTCACACTTCTCCTTTCATTACTACAACTTTCCAACAGTTGTTTGGATTAAACCGCATGTATATTAAAGATGTCCAGCAGAATATTCTGCATTTTGTTTTTTAAAAAAAATTGAGGCATGACAGGGCAGGGAGAAACATTATACATGTAGAAGTACATTTTGTGTGTGTATCCTACGTATATTATGCTGGTTTGAGGAAAAACGATGGGAAAAAAAAACAACAGTGTGTATTTCTACTGTATGTACTTAAAGAACCACCGAACGCGGGCGAGATTAGCATCGTTGATTAAAGATTTGAGGTGTTGGTGAGTTTCTGGCGAATGCCAGCTGTCGTAGCATGTAGGCCTCAAAGCATCCCAGTGCTAGCGGATTTATGTCAGGATTCTTAGGCAGTCTTGATAGATAGATAGATAGATAGATAGAGAGGGAGGGAGGGAGGGATGGATGGATGGATGGATGGATGGATAGATGGATAGATAGATGGATAGATAGATAGATAGATAGATAGATAGATAGATAGATAGATGTATCTGTGAGGAAATAGATCAATGTTATGGATGGTTGGTGGGTACAGAGAAAGAAAGAAAAAGACATTTGAATCGTGTCAGAAATGAAATAGAGAAAACGTTTTCAGTGTTCAGTTGCTGGTCTGATCATGTAAAATTGTGCATGGTCGCATGAGTCCCTTCTCATGCTGACCAGAATGGTTGGCTGGCCGGCATCAGGTTCTGTGTGCCCCCTGTCCTTTCCAGGCTCAGGCAACTGCAGTCACCAGGGGTAAAAGGAAAACAGGCTTAATTTGATAAAATTCTCAGGAATGGTCTTTGGTGCCCTCTGAAGGTTTTGTGCGCAGAACCGTCAATTAAAAATCATTGGCGGTTCAGCGCGCAAAACCAGATTGATCAGGCATCACATTTTGGCAGTTTCTTAATTGTTCAGGTGATACTCATGAAGCGCGCACGTTAAGCCGAGCAATGTTCCCTGTAGTGTTTTAACCACAATCGGCTTGTTAGAGTTGGCCAGGGAATTACCGACAAAGACATTTATTAGCAGGATGTTATTCATTTGTGTGCCAGGTTTTCTCACTTAAGAAAAAGCGGGACAGTGAAATTACGCTAAATACGCGCCATTCTAAAGGAAATGTTCAGATGCTGAATAATGTTCGGGGCTGCCCTCGATGGAGGTTATTACTCATTAGATGAAACATTAGGTATAATGCTCATACTACCTAGTGAAGTATTTACATTGTGTTTATCCGTGTGAAGCTAAAACGGCTGGTCTCTGTAGCCATACTCGACATTGCATAATATATGCACCAGTGACTTCAATGATTTATTGTAAGTATTACTGCGGTTAGTCCAGTTGTATGTACCACAAGTAATTTAGATTAGTGCAGATAGAAAGCCACCCGCTGTTGGCGAAAGCTGTTAATTCATTTATTAACACCATAAATAGCCCGGCCGATCATCTGTGCGTTTGTCTAGTGTACGCAACACGTTTCTCCTCTCGACCTATCGCCTCTCACCCGCCCATCGACGGAACAGAACCCATGAAAAGTTGTTGTACAGGCCCGATTGAGACTGTGAACAAGGACAAAACATCCCGGGTTAATGGGCTTGTTACGTCAACAGAAGGAAGGTGCCCCTGCGTAATGGCAGCAGTAGCAGCACTGTTGGGGACATTCTCCATACACTGCAAGAATGCTGACTGAATGAGCATTCTAATGTATAGTATTGTAAGGTATAGGAACAGGCCCAGCTAGGCCTAACCTCTGCAGTGCTACCTTTTTTTTCACCGAAGAAGACCGCATTCAACGTTCTAGGTCAGATTTAGTTTTTAGATCATCTCATAACAGCGGTGGCCAAACTTGTTTTAAGTAAGAGCCACATACGATAAATTTCAGGTGTTCGGGAGCCACAAGATATAACAAAATTTACACACGTTTTTATTGTTAGATACATATATTGTTACGAAAATTTTATTCCAATATTAAGAAATACATGAATGCAACAACCCATGTATGCAGTTTTTTAAACTGTTAATTTGTATTGATTTCATTAATCATAAAATTCACATAATTATATACCAAATGTTTTCACAGTTTTGACTGATGATTGTTTTAACTGTAGTGAACATATTAAATACAGCGATGAACTACGGGAGCATCTAAGAATAACATGCAAATGTCATAAACAAGTTAATGTGACAAGATCAGAACATGCGGGGCTCAATTCCTACCCAGGAAATAATTATAAAGCTTGGAGTTTTTTATATTGTTTTCTTATTTATCTTTTATATGAATTGCGATGAAAAAAGAGCTTAGCCAACATAATTATTTCAACGAGCCGCATATTTAAGGTCAAAGAGCCGCTGTTTGGTCACCCCTGTCTTATAAAATGACATGTGTTTTACCTTTTCTTTCTGCGTAATAATTCTGTACGAGTACGACAGATAGTGTCTCTCAGTCATCTCAAGATGGAGATTGGACAAAGAATAAAGTTGGGTGCACGACCAAACGTAAATTATAACATCTAGTTGTGGGCGTATAGGGGTCTTTTACCATGAAAGTACGGTAAAGTGATAAACTGATCAGAACAGACATTAGTGGAGATTGATAGTTTGTGTGGCCAAGGAAGAGTAAATTAGTTTAAGTGAGCGTTAACCATTTAGGCATCATAATGTATCGCAAGTGATACTCAGACGTTTATCACTCGGTTGCAGTTCTCACAAGAACTCAGAGCGAGAAAAGTAAGTTACCCTATAGTGTTTTCTACAATATACACAATAAGTCAACTAAATGATCATGAAAAACTCCTTAATTGTGCCCCAAAGACCAGATTCTCACGAAATCAGAATTCGGCCACGAGCAGAAAAGAGGGTGGTGCCTAGAGGATTAAGTTGCCGACTTGAATTGGCAAAACCTGAATTCTGTAGAAAAGCCGAGGGATAGGTATTTGCGGAGAAAAAAGGATTACAATGTGATCGGCCAGGCTTCCCCCAATCATGTTGTCAGTTCTACTCATGTAGCTAAAGTAGCATGCCCAGCACAGCTTCTACTTGCACTGCCCAAATGTGGGAGAGCCACCTGCGGACACACAATACAGTCTTGCCAACTGCCTGTATTTAGCATGTTGGAAGGCCATAAGAAATTATCATCATTATCATATAGATAGATATATTTTTTTTTTTACAAAAAGGAAATTCATGTGAAGTTTAGAATAGGGGGGTCACCCCTGTAAATTGCAAGACTGTGACAGTATTCACATTGAATTAATGTACGGTGAGTGACTACATTTTGTGATCTATGAAGTGTGTCACAATGTTTTTTGTAACTGTATTACCCTGTCGATGGAAATCATGACAAACCGATAATTTCCGTTAGCCTTCATATGGCGTGTCTATACCCTCGTCCAGTGGGGTGTCCCTTATTGAAGTGATCAGTTAGGTGGCAGGTTTGCATACATTAAACCCCCCCCCCCCCCCCCCCCAATTTATCAATTTTTTAATCAATCCCGTTCGCTAAAAGCTTTAAGCAAAAAAACACAAGGGAAAGCGGTCGCTGCAGCAAAACAGCATAGAGTCGCAGTCTGAACGTATGAATTGACACCATTCGATTATGTGTCACTATGATGTAACACCAGCGATTTAAAAAGTACATGACTAATGTGTCACACTTTTGACAGTCAGATAGCGGCAGAGGGTAAGAGAGAGCTTCATAACTGCAGACGCTCTGAAAACAACAACAGCAATATCGTCAGAAAAGAGAGCTACACAATCGCACGTCATCTTAAATCGTAATGCCAAAGCTCTTGTTTTGCCTCGCGCTACTTTCAGCCACGCGAGCACGTTTTATAGGTCAACCAGGAGAGCACCGAACGAGTTTAACTCAATGAAAAAAAACAACACACAAACAAAACAGCAACAACAACCAGAATTATTTCAAAGTTCTGGTAAATTCTTCCTCTTTCTCCACCCCATCCCAATTTGACTTCTATATTTGTAGCAGGAAGGAAATGGTCACAGAAGGATGACAGGTGTCATGACTGTTTATTTATTTATAGTTTATTTGTTTATTTACTCACTAATAGAGCAGTTGTTTAATATTATTTTGGTGTGTGAAATGTTGCTCATCATCGAAGTCAGTGCCTGAACAGTGACCACGCATACCGGTTCCTTCAGCATGTCGAATTATGATCACTTAGTTTAATTTTTGTCTTTGCGTTCAGAATTTTGCGCTTGGAGAGAACTGTTATTTTTGTATAACACAGAATGTTGTGTTGTCAATAGACTGAGAAAAACTTAATCGTCGGACTAAAAGTGGTGTCGTCACAACAGTATTATATATATTGAAATTGAATGGAGTATGCTGGTTTCTTTAAATATATTATAGGCATAAAGGAAAGTTACATTTCGTCACTGCTCTACGTTTATGGCACTAATCATTTTTGACAGATACTGTTTCTCTTCCGGCCGATAATCTAGAAGTTGCCATTATTCTGTTGGATTGTTGCATTTTCCCGTTGCCGCATTTCTTTTTCTACAGTTAGCACAAGATTCATTTTGCAATTTCATGAAAATGAAAGAGCAGAATATAAGGCCATCCGTCAGTGTGGAGCAGCACTAGTTTCTTCTATATCTTCACTCTTTCCATCATTTTTTAAAGTTTCTGACAATGAAACGCTTTTTTTTTTTAACAGTGTAAAATTATACCGAAACAGGATTTGTTTGATCTTGGAAGGATTTTTGGGGGGGGGGGGGTCTTGATAGGATTTTTTGTGTGGTAGATTTCCTTGGACATCCTGATTATCTGATAGCCCTCATGCTCAGGAATGCAATGAACCATCACTTGCCTTATGGCATTAGTCTGACTTACGCATCGTAGAGCAGGGTAACATTAGCTCTGTTCAGTTTATCAAACGTAATGAAAATGAAGTAGAATTGATAGTTTGAATAAGTCTAACAATAGAATAGCTGGCAACATGAGTTGATCTATCAAACATTCAGCAGTACCTGGGATGAGCAGCTGCTGTAAGAGCTCCGGTAATGCATGCCAAACAGGCGGATGATCAATGACGCCATTCCATCTTCATAGGCCTAACTGCGTTCATTTGGTTGACCAGTTCTGATCTATAGACTAAGCCGTCCTGTTCTCTTACTTACTGTCGTTTATTCATTCACTCAACAAATCATCCGTTTCATTGCACACATTCAAGTGCCATCAATGAAAATCAGATTATCAGTTTATTATCGCTGTGGCTGAAACGTTGGCCAGGAATGGTACAGAAAGGCACGAATGTTCTGCAGCATTTCCTGCGGTTTGTTCGTGGAACTGTCTAAGACGTTATATTCTTCAACTGTCACTCGTTGACCTTGCCAATTCCAAAGGCCAAAACACCAGACTTGATAGTTTATGAACGGAGAGCGGTTACACCATCAAAGCAGAGGACTGCATGGGGGAAACAGAGAGAGAGAGAGAGAAAGTCTTCGAAGGTAAATACAGGTTTACTCAGCTGCGTTTGTTTGTGAGTGTGTCGGTGTGGTTGTCAGCTGATCTCCTTACATCAGCAGCCGCGAGTGAAACATTGATGGCTGAACCACTGCTTCTCGAGTCGCCACACAACACAAGCTGTCTTGTATAATTCGCTCAGGTAGAGCTGCACCTAGTTTTCTTGCCATCAGTGTCACACGGTGCATGAGTTGCTCCCCCGCACCCTCCTCTTTTTTGGTTTCTTTTGAAATCATGTACGGATTTTTGTTTCGTCAAACTTCCTAACCATTGTTGTTCTTATGAAACTGATGCTGTCCATAGTGTGGGTGGCAAGAAATGGATATGACTAAATCTGTGAGGGGAACACCCCAAGGCAGTAATGGCCTGTGCTCAAATCAGTGCATAGTCCCAATATCTTGGTGACACATGTGCTAGTAACACACCATTCAAGCAAGCACAGCGTCTTTTTACCATTTCGATACTGATACTGTAGATGTTCATGACAAAAGTATGTAAATCAGCAAAACTGGGCACAGGAGACACGCAATTTCTTATACGAAGAGGTCACATTTCACATCCCATAAACTCTTGTGCTTCCATCACTGAATGTAATCAATGTTGTTTTCTGCCATTTCGGATGAGTTGCCGTAGAAACAGCGGCCAATCCCGAACCCTATCAACTCTTTCCGTCAAAACTATGCATAACTAACATATTGGCTGCTTTCTTGTTCAGTGACATCCGCCACCACCACGAGTCTCACAGTAGCTATAGACTAGAAACGGCACAGAGGTGGAATTGTCTGTCTGACTGCATTCATCGGTCCACATAATTATTTCAGTGAGTACACACGGGATATAAGAACAAACCAAACGATGAGGTACATGGCACATGAGTGGTGCTCACGTGGCATAACCGCTTGACCGCGCGGGTTAAGTGTCTATTACATGTGACTGCAGATTTACCTGGGCCTGCTCTGTGTAAGAATCAGAGCCACCAGGGAGCTTTCTGTCTTGTGGCCAAGAGGTTGGACGCTCACATCTTGTCAAGTTATGACAAAGATTCTAGATTCTGATCTTCAGCCGTGCAAATATGAGCACAAACATTTGGAGAAATGATGGTCCATGATTGAACATGACGTTTCCCTGAACCTCATTAGATACAAAAGACTGCTGGAAAAAATTCGATAAATTGTCTCGGTTTCAAGATTCTGCTGTGGCATAGATTGCAGTAGGAGATTTGGGATTGAGAATTGCGCAGCTTACTTGCATTGGATTGTGGAATAATGGGCGTCATAAATGGGATAACATTTCCTCCTGTGAAAAACATAATTTATCTTGGTGCTGGTTAGCTTCCTGTGAGAAACTGAACTTATGTTCAGACGATTTCTGGCTTCCTTGTGCCTAAATATGTTACGGCCACCTCTGTATTTCTTGTGCGGACTTCAATCTTTCTTTTCAGTTTAAGTAGGCATTGATAGATCGAAATAGAGGGCAGTAGGGATAGGGACACAGAGAAGTAGTCATAGCATCCACGTAACCTCATCCACATTAGTTTGAGTTGGTGGGAGCCGGAAGCTCTGCGACTTTCTCATTTCAATGTACACCGACAAAACGAAGTCGACGACTATCAATAGCCATTCTAGTGCTCTACAACCGAGCCCTTTCTACAGTATACCGTCATTCAGAAAAGAAAAAAAAATGAAAGTACGACTATCAATCATGCGAAGCTTTATTTTTGTGTCTGTTGGGGCATACGCCTTGTAATGTATCAGTGATCAAACTCATTGTATGCTATCAGTGATCAAAGTGCACAAAACACTGCAGTGGCCGCAGTACACAGATCGTGATCATGTGGTTATGATTTATTGGCGCGCCCCGCGTCATGGTTCCATTTGCACGGGCAGGTTTCTTGGAGTATCATGTACTTAGGCCGACAGTTAAACTAATGAAGCATGTTGCAGATGTAGGCTGCAGGGGGATACAGTACATATTTACTGACCGAGATTGAGCATCAAGTTGTCCCTGCAGTCCACCAGCAGTAAAAACGCGTGTCTCATCATCTTGTCTGGTGTATGTTAGGAGTGTCGAGGGCTGAGAGAACACACAACTTCCAAGACACGGTGGCGAATAGTAGAAGACAAGATTTTGGGGAAAACGCAGCTAGTTGAATGTAGGCCAGCCATCAAATAGAGTGGTGAGTGGAGAAGGTGAGGCAAACAACTGGCCATGAGTAACGCTCAGACTACTCATATCAACTGTTCTGGTACGAAATGCAATGTTTGTCTCACTTAAGAGCAAGGTTAAGGACACAGAATTTGGGAATTTTTTGGTAAAGTTGGTGAAGCCTATAGGCCCATTGCGGATATCGGCCATTTTAGATGTCAAGACCGACGCATTTATAACCATGGCGATGGTAACATTGATTTTGATTCGTTAGCTGATTTGCACTGCGAGCACTTCAGGCGTTGCGAACCAATCGGCAGCGAGCTAAGAAAAAGTTCACTGCATAAACAATGACACGTGTGTTCATGCACATGGGAGACCTTCGGTCAATTTTTTCACTTCCTCTCCCTTGTTTACACGGATGGTAAGGAATCCGACCAGCTTGGAGCCATCCTTTCCACCCCTGACATAACAGTCAACTGCAATGCAACCAGCAGGCATTTTAACCTCTGACATATCCCGAAGATACACTCGTCACTGATCCACCCGCCATTTTGGGTGCCGAAAGTACAAAACAAAACCTCTCTGTGACGTCATTCGCAATGAGCCTATTGCTCACAAGTTACCACATGACACAAAAAGAAGAGAGCGGTGAGCCAAGGACATGGACCATTCATGTTTTGCACACATCAACCGCACTAATGCTGAAGTAAGTTTTGTTTGTCAAATGGAACACAAAGACAAAAATATATCAGTCTTTGAAAAAATAGATGAAATTACACGTGGGTCTCGCGATTTGCTCGTTGGAAAGTGCAGCTCTAACATGAGGCAAGGGACGCGGGAAGCGTTGTGCAATATTCAGACAAAAGAAATATCCCAGTTTCACAAATGTGAAATTTTGAAACCAATGGAGACCCAGTGTATGTGTGTATGTGTAACGGGCGTTGGTGTTGTTCCCGCTTGCGAAGCCCTGATTCAAGACCAGCATGTGTCCCGGGAAGTTAAAATTGCTCGAATTCAGCCAAGTCCACATTTGTTATAGACTGCGCGTGTGGACGTATAATTTATATGTGCTCTAGAACTTCATTTTTTTTATCAGTACAAGATATGTGTTGTTTCTTTGTCATGTGATTAATGCTTTGCGATACACATCCCAAACTGCAGTACATGGTGTATTATCGGGAAGAATCTACATTGCTAAATGGAAAAACAGCCGTGTGCTGTGCGACCGTTTGAAATCTATTAATATGCACGTAATTTGCCCGTCTTTATTGAAAGCTTTGCTTTTTCCTCTGTATTTTATGCTGAGGGGTTAATGATAACCTTCATTTCGTGCCCTCTCATTTCTTGTATCCATCTCTCCCACTGTAGCTTCCATCAGTGTGGTAATTGATTTTCATATTCAGTGGGACAGTCGGATCCGCGCGAGTTGCTGATGGAATAAAGCCAAAGGACGAGAGCACGTGGTCCGCCTACATAAAGTTGTTTTGTATTGACAATTATGTGTATAAGAGTCTTTGATTCGGTGCACAATTATCCAGAGTTCGATCAGTTTGCACAGAAAAAAGGGGAGGCAAACCCAGTACACTTTGGCCAAGGGAAGAAAACTGATCCTATAGATATTTTCATTTCATTACCGTCAAATTGTAAAAAGATTTCTGACACCGTGTGTCTGGCTATTACCTTGGGGTAAAAAGGGGGAGAAAATCCCCCATTCATTTACACCACTAGTGTCAAAAGGTAATTCCGCTATACATGGCATCCGAGTAATGTTATATATATTAAAGTTTTATCCACTCCATGTAGCAGGCTGCTTTCACCTGGGCTCGCCTGGCAGGGTAAGAACGCACGGTAGTAACAAACGTCTCTAATCGCTCTAACCTCCGGAGGATACTGTGATAGGTAACAGCATGATTACCTAACCCCATTAGATAAAGTCCACTACACTACAGAGTCATACCTTCAACAGATGGTGTTTTCACTATTTTCATCTTCGACCGGTACCTTCGATTAAAAACCATGTTGCCATTATATGTGCCAGAATCTTGTTTAATTGCGTGTCTGTCGATTTAACATCAGAGCCCAGTATTGATGCTTTGGCCATGAGTGCCGAGGCGAACACAAGCCTGCCCGCGATGCTAGTGTTTTGTATGTTGTTTAGTGTTCAGAAGAAACCTGTATGACGGATCAGGAACATGGGCAGCCAACTGACAATGCCCGAATGTAACGGTTTTATAGCCATTTGCTTAGGTTTGTGAACATTAGAAACATTACTATTCATTTAGGAACAGCCCTGGGAATGTGTGTCTGTGTAAAAGTACTGCTATGCATGGGGAATCAGATGTACAATTTTGCCTTGGAGTTTGAATGTCTGTCCTTAAAAAAAGTACTGAATAATGTCCATGACTCCAGTTGTTGGAGAAATGAATATTTTGGGAGTGGGGAACTTTTGCATTGGTAATTAATATGGAAATGGGAATGGTGAGAGCCGAATGAAAAATGCAGGCTGGAGAGGTTTTACCCAAGAATATGGACCTGTGATGGATCTCTCATCTAATAGCAACATGCTTGGTACTTGGTTGCAAACGTTCTTTGGACTGCCTGGCTTATGTTAGTATGCATGTGTTTCAGGGTCCACAGAAATCCACATTCTGATCTGTACAAATGTATTTAGCAGAGCTGTGTAGATGTAAAATAGGAGTGTAAAGAATAAAGACACCTGGAATAGAAATCTCGTGCGCCTAATTTGATTCACACAGGCAGGCTGCTTACAGTATTTGAAGTAATTTGCGCGCTCATTTGCAGTGCGACGCTTCTTTAACGTTCAAGCCAGGGATGCTAAAATTAGGTAATCACGTTTCGTCGTCATGTCTTCTTTTATCTAGCCTTCACCATATCGTCGAGATTATTCTTTGCATGTTCAGAACTTAGTTTATTTGGCCAGTATCTGTAGGGTCTAAGACTGAGTTCATACTGGTGTTGCTCACAATGACGTAACAAACAATGGAGCAGAGAACCATTCAGCTAATGTTTGCCTGTGCCAAAAGGGAGGTCGGGCAAGTCTGAAAAAATGTTTAGATGCCCTCTACGGATGGCTGGAGTCCAAACAAATTATTCTTAAATCACATTTGAAAAACTCAACAGGCAAGAATGCAGCAGTCTGAGGTGAATTACGGCAGAAGCAATCCAGCAAAGTGAAGGTGAAGGAATGCAGGTGGTTGTAAAAGAATGTTCAAATGAAATTAATATCAGGTGACTTTTTACACAGCTATAATGATGCACATTCTTATATAATAATATATAATTTATGTGTAAATGTGTCGAGGTAGAAACAAGAGCATAAATGAAAGCTGTTTTTCTCTACTCACGCGAGAATGTTTGAAGAAACACACATGCCTGGTAATCCGAGTCAGTGGCCTCTATTGTTCTACACTGGGGCCTGATACTGCAGGCTTCATCCCCCGCCGTCTATCAGTTCCTGCCATGTGGTTCTGCTATTACAGACATGGATTTCTGTCTTTGTCTGTGTGTTATTGCGTTTCTTTTCTTGTTGTTGTTTCTTGTTAAAGGCTAGAATAAGGAAAATAATGTACAGAGGAAAAAGAAGACGGGGCATCCAGTATTTCTCACCCAGAGCGCAGCTGGCAAGGGAGTGGGGCCGTTTTTATATTAGTCATGAGTATCTCCCGGGTTGGTACAAATCGCGAGGATTACACAACTAACCCTAGCAAATGGTAGGAATAAGATACAGTGTGGCGAAAAAGGAAAGACGTGCGCCTTCGGTAACTTGCACGCCTGTTTGTATACATCGCCAACTTATTATCCATCGGGTATGGAGTGAAGGATAATGTGCTTGGTTTGGTTTGTTTATTTGATTTTATGTTTCAAGGAAAGGCCAGCATATTCCACGTACAAGCATGAGAGTAATTTGTATGTTCCAGGATAGAAAATGTATTTTCTATGGAGTTGGGTTCTCTCATGTGTTCTAGTCTCCTCAGAGGCTGCAGTTGGCGAGGGCATAATGTGAATTTACTGAATGTCTTAAAACTTTAAAGGCTTGATCAGTTGTCTGATTCCTTTATGTAAGAGCACTTACACAGTGACATGGACTTTTGTTTGTTGCTATTGTTTTTTCCATATGTCATTAAGTTTTATGGTTCAGATTTTACCGTACATGTATTTTGTTCATTATTTGTCAGTGCTCTATCTTCTTTATTAAACTTGGGTGGTTGTCTGTCCATCAGCGTTCTCGCATACCATGGGTTTTCATCGCCAGGACCTACATTTCTCAGCTGTACATCCAAACCGAAGCTTTGGGGTTAAACAAGATGGAAGAACACTCCATACCGTTGGGCGTGGTGAAATAACAAGACAGAGATATCAAGCAGAGGTGCCGTAGAGAATAATCAAAAACATCAATGCTTACAAGCGCCCGTCAATAGATATCTTCTGGGTTCTACCCGGGCGTTCACTTCGCTTTTAGCAATCTCTGTCATAGCTAAGGTTCTGCACCTCACATCCCACCTCTCTACTAACTTCAATGGATCCCCGCTAAATTAACGAAAGACAAAAGCTCACCTTTTGTGAGTAATCATTGAAAGGGTGCCCACATGTACCTTTCAGAATGATTCATGGAATGTAGCTATCATCAAAGCCACGGCTGTTCCTGTGATGGCATGAAATTCAGGTATTGTTTTTCATGTATACCGACTTCTTTCCCCAATGGGGAACAGAGACAAGATTGATAATTATATTACCAGTGCTTATTGTTCCCTAAACGGACAGTAAATATCAGCAGATACATTTCCAGTTACAAGTGCAGCATCCACCCACCTCTGTGGCAACCCTAAAAAAAAATTAAACAATAATAATGATGACGATGAACAAAATTGAATTATGTACGTAAGAGTTGTTTTATGGGAATGGCTGTCCATCAGTGAATAATAATAATAATAAAAATTGGATAATTGGGTAAAACTTATCAAGTAATGATAGTTGGAAAAACGTCAGCTTAGGACAGAATTAACGCGCAGTGGACACGAGCATTTGGAAAACAGAAGAGAAGGTTTATAAATGAATTGTGCAAGCCACGGTACCGATAGTTTTAAATAAGTTACATTGTTGACGTAGACGGTTAAGAATAAGATGACCGTCATGCTGCTATGTTATACAGGGACTAACTTCTGAAGTGTTAGAAATTGGGGACACTGCCGACATAGGTCTGGTTATAAAAGAACGGCAGTGTAAAAATTTTTGCAAGCAGTTTCACCCTTATCAGGGCACAGCATTTCTCTGTCTTTAATTGCAAGACTACCGACATTGACTCGATGGCGAATCTATTGCATTACGGAGACCTCATTGTAAGTTGCCACAAAAAGCAGACGGAAGATTCTAGAAGGACTATTGGATCGATTTGCAGCATAGTTCCTGTCAAGGTAGTTCTCTGAGGCAGTGGGATTTGTTTCCCACGATAATACATGTTTATTTCTGCTGAATGTTTCCCCAAGGAATAGCATTGACTGAAAGATCATGTACTTGTATACATGTACAGATTGTGTAGTCCAGTGTTTCTCGGCTTTTTTTTTTTTTTGTCCCACGCCCCACTTCAGTTTTAAAAAAAACAACAACAACTGGCGCCCGACCATGAAAGAACAAAGTTAGTAATGCTATACAGTATTATACAAAGAGATTTTAACAAATATTTATACATGTATTATTACTGGCACAAGCAAACAACAGTTATCCATACAATTAAGTTAAAATACATTATGAAATTAAGATTTCTGTGAAAAAATTCTGTGCTCATCACCTTGACAAACAGTGGTTAGTTTATGTTCACTCCCACCCCTTTTGTTTGAAAAAATAAATTTAATGTTGGTTCCTCCTCCCCATCCCCTCTCTCTCTCTTTTTTTTTCATGGTAAATTTCAAATACACGGATATTGTTCATTTGTTGTAGCACGGCTACCTGGCCCACAACATATATGAAATATTAGGTGCGAGTGAAAAATTTGTTTTCACTGATAAGACATGAACTTTTCGCCCTGAATTTTACTTTTTCGCCCTTGCTTTCGTTATAATTGGGCCAGAATTTCAAAACAGCTACGAAAAACTGTTGTTAATTGCCTACGCAAGGACAAGAAGAGGTCGCGGTAATTGGAAACTTTGTAGGTAATGCATTCTCAGGACACGTGTTGCGCTTCGATCTGGGTTTCTGTTGCTGAAGAACTTGGCCACGTCGAGTAAAAACACATTAAAACACTTTCCTGCATCTAACTTGATTTCCTCCTATCTATTTATAATTTTGCTAGCGATTCATCAAGCAATTGTTTCGATTTTGTTATGGTTTTGGATACAGGGCCGATCCTGGTGCATTGTGATTCCGCAGCTAGCAGTTGTCTTGCCGCCTGTGTATTTTCTTGCCACCTCGGACTGTGTGCTCGATATCTTCTTTTGTTAGTCAGACTTGCAGTGGCACTCTTTCAAGCAAAATCGATGGTGATCTGTGGTCATTTGTAGTCACTGAACAGTATCATGTGTAGCATTCTCTATATAACAGAAAAACACACGTGTAGCAGCAGAGAACGTTGCGCTGCTCTGCCCCCCCCCCTCTCCCCCTTTTTCAAGTGCAAGGCTGGCTGGTTGTGCTGGTATGTGTAACTGGCACCATTGCCCGTGCTGACATGATGGTACGACACAGGTAAATGTGTAGAACGGCACCCACCACCAACACCGACCAGTGCAAGGCAAACAAAAGGAGAGGCAACATTACTCTGTACTCACGGATAATCACGGCCGAATTCCTCTCAACACCAGGTTTGCGCTGTCCAGAGTACACCAGAAACAGTTATGCTGGAGGAAATGGATGGAGACATGGGGCAGCGGATAGGAGATGACAAATTGTCCTCACGCTGCCATGTCCAGCACACTGTTGACCGCGCACAGAACAGTCCATCTACTCACACACATGTCTGATCAACAAACCCCGAAAGTGTTCGTGGCTGCCCAGCTCCAGGCTTGATGCCGAGCCCAGTGATGGGAAGTAAATGCCAGATATTTGCTTGATTAACTTCCGTCTTAACTTCTTCCTCACCCCCCTACAGGTTCGCTGTTTGTGTGTTCCCGAATTAGCGAGTTCCCTCGTGCTGTTGTTATTTTTGCTCACGCGTTTTTCTTTTTTCCCGTCTTCTTCTTCCAAACTCAGGTTGGGATCTACCTCTTATCCAAGCTTACACCAAATGGCTCTCGATTTTCCCCTCGTAACTTCTCCGCTTCCACTCTTTGCTTTTGTAAATGCCTGCCGCGGTATCGAAGTGGGGAGCTTTGGAACATACCAGAGCGCCGTTTATCTATTGGCGTTCGAACGCCGAGAGCAGCGCGGCAGGAGAGAACTCAGTTTGGCGCTGTCAGTCACTAATGGTCACACCTGTCCGGCAACAATTTCCCACATTTCAGTGTGAAACTGCTGGTTGTCGTACATAGGCGCGGTAAACATGATCATCGTATTGCAAGCAAATGTCGTTACCTAGACAGAACAAAAACACATTTCCTTTTTTACTGCGACAAGCCGCGTTAGGTTTTATTTATGTGCGAAACTTTCAGATCATGACGTACGCTACAGATACCGAAGTAGTTAAGTGGATATTTTTTATTATCTAACTTTCCTCGCACTTATACATATTTTTGGAAATCATGTGCATGTAGTTATTTTGCGCCACTACTGCAGGTGGAAACTGCGATAGTCGCTTTGTTACTGATCTGTCATTATTCTGGTTGTGCCATGCAAATTTCATGCAATAGCAGAAGGGCGCAGTACACACCGTTGACAAGCCATTCTGGTCACTTTTGTTGTGTGTTAGAACACGTCCTTGGCGGCACTATATTGTACCGTAACTGCTGACTTGATGTAGATCTACTAACTGGTCTTGGTACATGTAGTTTCCGCATAACCAGGCTTCTGACGTGCTACGCTGCACTCAACTAACAAATGCTGAGTAGATGTGCAAAGTACAGAATTGGCAGCCCCCAACCTCGGGTCAATAGGTGATTTCCCTTGTATTTGTGCTACCATATCGTGTGTCTTTGGCCCCCTGCGCTTCATCACAGCGCAGTTTTGGGCGGCGGCGTTTGAAAGTTCTAGAAAAAATGAAGTTATCACGCAAGACCATACAGACATAGAACAAGAGGTCTTGTGTCTATAGAGACCCCTCCCAGCACAGGTACATGACGTATTTTCTTCCCCCAATTGCCTACACAGAGAAAATAGGAACCTCTGTCCACTGAATGTTTTCCGCTATCATTGTATCAGGCTCTTCGTTATAAAGCAGACTAGTTAACTTGGATCAAAGTTTGCCAAAACTAAGGGAAAGGTTCATAAAGATATTTCACATAAACGCAATAATTGCATTCGTTTACACATGGACGTCTATTTGTGGTAGCGCAAAAACGAGGCGTCAGGTTTGATGAAAATCGACCCACTTTCGGAGTAGCTGTCTATACGTACACAGCTTTAATGGCACGTGCAGAGATCGATCCATTCTCACTAATATGAGAACCATCGATGTGAGAAATACATGCAGAATGATCGGTTTTCTTTGAGAGGGAGGTCTCTAGAAAGAGTATGTGGTGTGCTCTACTGAATTGTCTCTCGCACAATTCTAAATTTGAATAGTTCATTGCTCGGACCGCCCTCTCAATTACAGTAATTGCCAACATGCAAGACCTTTGCTCTTAACTTTCAGTGTAATCTGACGTGGGCTGAAAGCAGGTATCTGCCTAACGTTTCCCCCATCCCATCTCTGTTATCGACTCATTTTATGTTCTGAAATAGTTGGACAAGTGAAAAGCTCATCAGGCCAACCATTATTTTGGTGAGCTATTTCGACTGTACGCCTACACACTATAGTTTCAAGTTGACATGAAGTAATGGGGTAGCTGGCACCACACAATTCACTTGGGGGAACATTTGCTGAAGTTTGGAGCAAAATGGATGGACAGAAAAGGGTGAAAGAAAAAGCAAGAAAGAAAAACGAAAAATTCTTGCAGACCCAGTGTCCTTTGTTGCTTGTCTTAGTAGCCCTAGACCAGACAGCTGACGCTGCGAAAAGGACAGACAAACAGATACACAGACAAATGGACATGCTGAATAATCTGTATCGGCTTTTTATCCCAACAGAATTTCTTGTGCCAAGTTTGGTGGCTGTAGATAAAATGTTTGCGTGCATGAGACAGACAGACAGACAGACAAACAAACAATCATGCCAAAATATGCGAGGTAACCGCAAAGAAAAAAGAAGAAGGGTTAAAAAGACAGAGACAGACGAACGAAAGAGAGAGAGAGAGATTGATGAAGATGGAATAAGCATTACTAATGGAAAGAGAAGTGGACGAACGAGATAACTAGAGGGAACGGAAAGAGAGTCGTATATGTACATTTAGATTCTGTAGAGAGCGTGGGAATAGACAGGACCGTGTGGTGGTACATGGGAAAACTGGCGAGCTAAAGATGTCAGGTAGATACATGGAAGTGAGAGGGATAGACGGTTAGAAAATAAGCAGCAACCTACAGGCTGGGATTACAGGTCTGAACGATATTGAGTTCTCTGTGTATGGTAACAGTAGGCAGTAATTAACAGTTAGCATCTAGCATTCTGTCATATAATATACAGTGAGTCCCTTTTCTCTCTCTCTCTCTCTCTCTCTCTCTCTCTCTCTCTCTCTCTCTCTCTCTCTCTCTCTCTCTCTCTCTCACTCTTCTCCCACCCCCACCCCCTCTCTGCTCCACCGTCGCATATGCAATATAAGGGGGGAGGAGTTAATAACATTCATTCGGTCCCAATGAAATATTTCATCATTATTAAAAGAAAGGCTTAAGACAAGAACTGGTGCCGTGTTTTTAAAAAACAACAACGATAAAACAATAAGGAGGGGGGGGGGGGGGTTACAACTATTGTTATATTTTTTGTCCTCACTGGGTGACTATTGTTTGTCAAAATATGGCGAAAGTAAAGGAAAGGTTTTTAATGTAGCAAAGCCCCGGGAAGAAAAATGGAGAAGCAATAGCCTACAATAAAACGTAAAGGAAAAAGAAAGACAAATCTTTCGTTTTTGCCAAATTTTCAATCCTTGCTGCGAGGCCACACGGTTTGGGGGGGGGGGGGGGGTTAAACGGTTTACTATATTGCTCAAGTTTATTTTTGTAATAAATAAAAGGCCATCTACGTTCGACTTGCTTTTCTTTGGCTGATTGGGATTTCAGGGCGTAACGCCGACATTGATTCAATGATTGGCTCCAAAAAAAAATTTTTTTTTTTTTTAAATTTAAAAATACCCCCGTCCCCCGGCGCATCACGTCACGTCACTTGTTGCCCACCTGTTGGCAGAAATGTACGTTTTCAGATAGTGACCGCATTGGTTTACGAGTGTTTGGTTAATGAAACTAAGATACCTCTACACGTATGAGGGTTAACCAAGCATTTGAGTTACCAAATATTTTTATCTTTCTATCTCCAGGACCCCAAAGACACCCCACCACCGACACGTGTGGAAACCAGAGACGAACGGAAAGAGAGAAAAGTGAGTGTTTCACACCTGGTGTGCATGGAACCGCACGGCAGCCCAACCTAACGCTCCAGTGGGGGTGTAGGCTGAAGCCAATTAACCTCAGCCGTTCTAACCACGAGTAGAACAGTCACTGATGTGCAAAGTGGGCGTTAGAGAGAGAGAGAGTGTGTGCGTGTATGTAAAAAGTATGGCCTAAAGTACAAGAAACATGAATAAACAAGAAAACTTGTTATTACATCATCTCTACCTCCATGGAAACTTGTGGTAAATGGGCTGTACAACAAAAACCAAACAAATAAGATAATATAAGTCACCCTCCCCAAACTCTCTTTTAAAAGCTGAGAAGATAGGAATGCGAAAATTTTATACAAATTGCATTGGAAGATCCATAATCAAATACACTGATAAGCTTTTATCAGTTGCACATTGCTGGAAAGGCCATTCACAATTCATTCATTGCTATCTTTCAGGGTACAAATAGACAACAGTTATATACACAAGTACATATTGTCACTTTTCCCTAAAACTAAAGCTTTTGAAAGAACTGGCCTGGTAAAAATGAATTTTTGAGGTTTGCTATTTGATTATTTTTCAGCCTAGTAGTCGATGATGACCCAAGATCATTTGATGCGACTTTATAACTGATTTGGTTGCAAATTCAAATGGACACAAGAGAATTTCGATGCCCTGATTGTTAATGCTGAATAGTGACAGTGTATTGTAGTTACTAATGTTTTGCAGAGTTGACTGAACAGCTGTTTAGCACGAGATAGCCACTTTTAGTCAAGTGTTATGGTTTGCCTTAGAGATTCCCATTTACCATTTGAAATGACGGCAATCATCAAATTCAGAAGCAGAGGTTAAAGAAACAACAACAATAAAAAAAATTGTAAACTTTGAAATAACTACAGAAATATCCAGACCACTATATGTTGCTGACCGAGGTGAGCAAGTAACAAAATATTCAAACACCCTGTACCAGAGAGATAAATTAGTCATACCAGAAAGCTAGGAATGCATTTGAATTTCGTGTGTGGTTTCTCAATTTATGAGTTATGAAGCCTGACTGACTATAGAGCTGTTGTTTTTAGAAAATTTATATTCTGATATATTTTTTAGCTGTTAGATAAGTTATTATGGATGAATGTGGTGAAATGGGACTAAAGGTGAAAGATCAGATTCCTGAGAAAACCCTTCCAAAGGGGGAAGATTTTTCTGTGGAAATGGAGATTTGCTAATAAAATGAAAGATTAGTCATTTTTCTGCATTCAGACAAGATATTTTGCTTGAAATCGTCTGAGAAATATTTCATTTTATTTATTTAAAGACGCATAAAAATTTCACTTTTGTTCTCCTCTTGTAACATTATCTCTGCATCTTTACCTCTCTTTGCACACATTTCATGTCGCTGAATGCTATTAAAGATTATCATGCCTATTCTTTGGTTTTGTGAGAGAAAATGTGAAGGGTATGTATCTATGTAAACTGCCAGGAAAACTTCACTAATTGTTCATTTATTTCATCTTTTCCAGCGCAAGGAACGTCAGGAACAGCATGCATACAAACTGGAGCAAGATCTGGCACTGTGTAAGTTTGGAACAAATTAGTAGATACCCAGAAACACAGAGCAAAAGGCAAACATAAAAAGAATAATATGTAGGACAATCACAATAATCTCTTAGGTCAATCACAGTATCCACAAAGATCAAACTCTAGACATTCAAGAGATTCAGAAATTTTGGCTTGCTTAGTTTTAGCAGAGATTGTGTGTGTGTTTTTTTTTTTTTTACAAATGGGAGCTTTTACACTGAAAGATTTAATGGGCTCATATATGGGCTGTATAATCTCTTCTCTCCAGTACATACTCAGTTTTCAAGCTCTCCTCTTGTGATAACCATTCTCTCTGCATCTTTATTCTCTTGGCGCACATTTCTTCTTGTTGAAATATCGAAAAGGAAACCGAAAAATTAATAACTTTAGTATGGAAGTTTTAACGTCACGTAAAGCAGCTCTTTCAGAAGAGTCAGAGAGTGATGTTCAGAAGAGTCGGAGAGTGATGTTCAGAAGAAAGAGAAAAAGGAAAAGGAAGGGAACAAAAAAAAAAAAAAAAGATTGCAAAGGGACATTACCAAACAATTTTTCTTTACTTTAGTTGCCAAGGTAAATGGTTTAAATTGTGTACCTTTCCATGCATGAGGGCTCTGCTAGTGCTAGTACAAACTACAATACACGAAAGAGTTTAAGAATGTCTGTCATGAGTATACTAATGTATAATCGATATTTTTATATCATCATGATTATCACAATAATATGCTATTTGCAGAACAAAATTGAAAACATATAACATTGCCCAATGGCTGCCAAAGTCAAAGCAGCTGTGTGAGTGATTTGGGAGGGTGGTTGTAGGGCCACTCTGATATGGCAGGCCCTTACCACTTAAAGCTTGCTTGAGTTAAAAAAAAAAAAGTATAAATTATATTAGTATTATGGGACAGCTCAATAGAGCTGTATACCTTCCTTTCATATCACACATTTTTCCTCAATATTGTTTGAGTAGGACATATGTTGATGTGCCCATCAAGTACTGTATGTACTCCTTGTACATGCATGATTCAGTCAGTTTGTCAGCTGTTTCATTGTTCGCCCTGTTAAAGATAAGGAAGCCAGTCAGAGAGCGAGAGAAGTGTTCGTATGTTTTATGCTTTACCCCAGCCTGGTTTTTTTCACATGCCCAGCTGGTTGTAGCTGGGGGTGTAGTAAAGCCAGGTACATGAAAGGCCAGCAAAAGTGCTCACTGGCTCATGTCACAGTCATCTGGTGAGCTCCAGAGGCTGGCCACAATTTCATTTCATTCTCTCCACACACATACTCTCTTTCTCTTTCCCTCCCTCCCTCCCTCGCAGCTTCCCTTTTCCTCTGGAGTTCTAACCCAACTCTTACCAGGCAGTGCACCACAGGAAATTCATGGATTACACAAATAAGTTTTACTTTATCTTTTTCAAAATTAGAAATTATTTTTGTTATTATTATTTTATATAGCCCATATCCATTTTTAAAATGCTTTATGCGCTTTACAGGAGAAACCTGTCAACCACAGAGCAGAATGGAGCGCCGGCGAAGTGCTCAACACACTACACTGCTTCTTTCTCTCTCCCTGTCTTGCTCACTCTCTCTCTCTATCTCTCTCTATGTCAGAGCAGATTGTGACGCAGCCTGTTAGTTCACAACTCACAATACAAATAATATTTGAATATTTATTAATAATAATATATATTTAGTAATGAATAATAAATTTTGTTGTTGCTGGTGGGGGGACGATATGGATAAATTTTAATATCCAAACAGAACAACAATAAGCAGTTCATTTGGGTACAAATTAATTTATAAAGTTACAAACATCAAACATACACCTGTTTGTTGTGTCTTGTTGTATTTGTAAATTTATATGGATGCATTTGTTCAGACTCTTTAGTCCTGTGTTACATAGCATCCTTTTTATCTGGGGCTGTATCATGGAATACTAAAGCTGTCACATAGTTTATGAGAAACATGTTGTTTTTTTTAAAAGAGAATGCCACCCCTTAAGCTGGGCCAGGCTGCTGGAAACTTCACTCACAGTATACAGTTAAAACAAGGTGGAAAAAGCACTACACTTATCAATCATTAATGGGAAGGAAAAAAAAATCACCTTATTTAAAATTTTAAATTTCTATTGAGTGTTTCTGAACAAAGGCAAGAACTTGTGTTTTGTGGCTCAACTATCATATCTTGCTTTCAAACCTATTAATTTAGGTTTAGCGTAAACCCCATGTCACAATTGTCACTGTTCCTGATGACTGTGGTAATTTAAATATTTGAGAAATTGATTTTTATATTCGTTCAAAGCTGCATCAAATTAATGAGCTTGGCTCTGAACTCCTAGGCTGAAAAATAAACAAATATCGACCTTTCAAAAATTCATTGCAACCAGCCCATCTGTGCTAATATGGGACAGCTTCTCCTGAAAAATAGCCAAAACTGATATATACTACAAGTTTTTAGAGAAGAATGACAATGTGAATCTTCTGCATACTTTTTGGTTGGTTTAACTGATCAACTGTATCCCTGTGAATGCTTGGTGACTCATGAATGATAATTTCTGTCTGCATCAACTTTGATGTGATGGGGGATGTTAATCATGGTCTTGGCTGTCTCCTGTTTCAAAGGTGTTATTTGAATTTCCTGAGCTTTAAAGTATGATGGGGCAAAAAAAAAATCCCTTGTTGGGCAGAATTAAGAGCTGTCACAGCGTTAGTATTCATGACTCATGTTCATATTCCATACTGTAGCAGGACATACACATACATTTTCATATTTCCACACACATGTGAGTAAAAACAAGTATATTTTAATTTTTTTTTTATGCAACAACCCATCAGTTATACTATCGAAATGCTACAGATGTGGTGATTTTCTAGTTGCTTTGCTTATGTTATTAGCTTCTCTGAAGAGATTTTTCAGTGTGACCTTACCTTGGTCTTCATATTTCAGACTACTCACGGAATGTTGGGATAGAGGAAAGAGAAGAGGTGACCCTCGTGTTGGTGAAGGCATGAGGATTGGGCAGAAAGAAGTAAAGAAGATAGGAGTCGCTTAGAATGATTGGGATAGACAGAGGAAGGGGAAGAGTGGACCCTCTTTGTTAGTGAAGGCATGATTACTGGATAGAAAGAAGTAAAGAAGACAGAAGTTATCGCTTAGAACAACCATTGGGAAAGAGGAAAAGGAAGAGTTCTTCCTCTGATTAATGAAGGCATGAGGATTGGGCAGAAAGAAGTGAAGAAGACAGAAGTTGTTGCTTAGAATGATTTGGAAAGGGGAGAGGTGACCCTCTTATTAGCGAAGGCATGAGGGTTGGATAGAAAGAAGTAAAGAGGACAGAGGTAATTTTTTAGAATGATAGGGATAGAGGAAAGCGAAGAGGTGACCCTCTTGTGGGTGGAGGCATGAGGATTGTGCAGAAAGAAGTAAAGAAGCTGGAAGTCATTGTGTGGAATGATTATTTTGTGTAATTGTTAAATTAAAGGAGATCAAATGTGAAAATGAGACAATAGAAAAATGCACACAAAAAAGTTGGTAGATCAATAGTACATTGGATGAAATATGTGTGTTGTTTTGTTTTGCAGGGGACCCGGCCAGCACCCCAAACTCTACAATGGATCCTTTCAAGACACTGTTTGTGGCCAGAATTGTAAGTCACCATATTTTTTGCTGCACGATTTCTTTTCTCTGTGCTGTTTTTCTCTTCATTTCACTCCCTCCCTCCCTCCCTTTTTGCCCATTGACTAAGAACTCGAGAGGGCCCCCCCCCCCCCCCGTCAGTTGATGAAATGTTCATGTTCCACCCCCTCCCCAAATTGATCAAGGGGCGCCACACCCCTCCTCCCCAGCAGTTGATGAAATGTTCATGTATCTTGCTCTGTTTAGATTGAACTGACTGTCTCTGCTTTGCCTGTCTCAGGTCTTTTGTCTATCTGTCTCTGGTTCAAGGAACAAACAGTGATAAATCTGTGGCTCATGCTTAGATCTGTGGCCAGACTAATTTCTCCCAGTTTAAAGAAGCCTAGTCTGTCTGCCATTAGGTTGATTGAAACTGGGTGTCTGTATAGCACATCTGTCTGTTCGGTTTTTTTTCAGTGGGAGTGTCTGGTCTCCCAAAACTGATGGACTGGGGGTCAAACTCAAGATTCTTAGTACCTTAAGCTTTCCAGTCTTTAGTGCACATGCCTTAGATTCTTATTATGTGTCTCTTAATAGAAAATTGTTAGGGATGCCACTATCAAAACACGTCTCAGTTCAAATTATAGGATGTCCTTTTGGTTGTAGTTGAGTTTTTTGTGTGTGTGTGTGTTTGTTTTTTTTCTTTATATTGTCCTCCCCTCACAGCCCACTATGTTCAGACCAGGCGTCAACTATCAGATCTCTATACTATATGCCGTCACTGCTCTACGCTAATGGCATAAGTCATTTTTGACACTTTTGTGATGTTAAGAAAAAAAGACTGTTTCTCTTCCCGTCATTTGGTGACTTATGCCATTATTGCAATTGGATTATTACATTTTCCTATTAGTGCATTTCTTTTTCTGTAATATATTATCTGATAGCCCTCATGCCCGTTAATGAAATGAGCTGTCAGTTGCCTTTCGGCATAAGTCGGACATAGGCCATTATCGCAGAGCTGTGACGATGTGCCATGATCTGTCCATGATGTACACTCAGCAAGCAGCCGCCCACTTCCTCTTATGGTTGAGCTCCATTCCCATTTTGTGGGTCAAAATGTGTGAACCAAACCAACCAGTACATCTATGTGTGTTTATGAAAGTGGTGGACTTTTCATACCACTCGGACAGTTTCTACTCGTTCCACACCCTTTCCCCCCGTCCCCAACCTTAACTTATAATGATTGACGACAGGTCTATGAGCTGTTCAGCAAGTCTGTTAAAAAAAAAAATCTGGTGTCATGCGTGGAGATCTCATATCTGCAGCAATTCACTTAAAATTTTCAGCACAGATTACTTTCACTTCAGACTGAAGATGCTTCTTTGAACGTTTGGCAGCCCGGCGTTTTCTCTACGAATTTTCAGAAAAACAGTTTTTTTCCCCCAATAACTTTGTTCTCTAGTGACACACATTTCCGAACAAATAATGAAGGCACTAATGTTCTCGGGAGACTGTATTTGACACCCGTTCAATTTGGCGCGATTTCCCTGAAAGAAATGGAAAACTAAGAAAAATTGTGGGCAGATCTGGCTTTATAGCTGTATCAGAGAGAGAGGGAGAGGCTGAGAGGAGGCGAGACAGGGAGAAAGAGGGGGAGGTGACGGAAGCAGGTTTTATCCAGGGCAACTCCTTAGCTAGGTTTGCTGTTACTGTTGTTTTTGATGTACCTGAAATGACAGTCAGTTACGCATGCATGGCAGCCGTTCTAGCTCTTATAAATCGGCAGAACGCGTGACCAGGTTTTGTGTCTGCAGAAAATCATTATTATTTGTACATTGTGGGTACGACCTTACAGAACACTAAAGAAAAAATAAATCTTTTCTGAACACACAAAGATAAAATGTCTCTCACCTCGCGGTTGACAATGCGGAACATGACCGGCCAGAGGACATACAAGGGAAAAAGTCGAAGAAACAGGCACCTGTAACTACACTTGTCTCTTCGTCACATCGTTCTCGGCGTTGACATCTGCCATCGCCATCATCTCCGTCTTATGGTAATCCGTTTTAACTGTATCTTGAATTATTTAGCACCTTTTCCCCCCCACTCTATAGCCAGAGTGGTGACTGTTTCAAAACACCGTGGGTTTTACACACGGGCCACAGGCGCATCTGTTCCTTGTCTTGGCGTTTTTCTGTGAAATCCGCTGTGTGGGTAGTCACAGTTGTATTGTAAAGACACCCGAGTTTTTGCGAATAGAAAGGCGTTTATAGTCCAGGATTAGGTTAGTTTCCCCACATTCACGGCACTAGAATTTGACACAGTCTTTCTGAGGAAGAACTTGGCCGAGACACTATTTCCATACATTCAGTAAGCATTTGGATTTAACCAAAGTCTCGGCCGCAGGTATTGAAAATGTGGCTAATAAAGGAAATCTATAATGCGTCTGGCAAAACTGTTGACATGAATCATCGTTAATCGTTGCTGTTCTCGTTGTGGCTGCAGAAAATTGTCAGTTGATGAAAAGAGTAAGAAAGCCGAGTAGGAAGCAGTGCGACGATAAGTGCCAAGCATTCCACAACAGTTGAATTAGTCAGTAGCCATCCATGCAAACTGGGATGTCGCAGAGATTGATTATGGGAAAATCCGACTGCGTCTCATTCTATTCTTATCCAGCGATATTCCATTCTTTTCACCACTTGAATTACAGCGGAGATAAACAATGGCACAGTCATGTTCGATGTCTTCATGGAGTAGAATGTTCTTTAATGGTTGTAAACGTCGCACGTTTTGATCAAGAAATGGTTTATAGTCCGTATCTCCACAGAAATAGCTTCCCTACGTTTCTGCACATATCCAAATCAGATTTACGAACTTCACAACACCCCGGCATGAAACGGTTTCGCATTTGCTTCATAAGATAAAAAAAAAAACCTTCATGTCTCCTGAAAAGCGGACTTGATTGGTTGCGGAAATTAAAGCGCAGTTGTGGTTGTGACAGGCGGTCTCTACAGAAATTGACCAGCTGGTAGCTGAAGGAAGGGCAGACAGGGCGGGTTTCTTTTTTTCCGGGTGGGGGGAGAAGAGAAAGAGAAACCGATCCGGCCTGGGGACAGTTAGGGAAAGCTAAATTTATTTTGGTAGTCAAGAGGACCCGGGCTTCTCGTCTGTCTCCAGACGTGTGGTACCTGCTCTAGACAGGCGATTGGTAGCTGTGCTTATTGACCTGATTTCCTGAAGCTATTTTGTTACCAGAGCAAATCTGGGACAGTGAAATTTGGATGTGCTAGAGCGTCCGTCGTTTGAAAGTGCTAGCATAGTTTTCGGTTTAGTAATAGAGTCTGCATCAACATCGAATACTGTAGCAGAATGTTTTATTTTATCACCGTGTACCAAGGGACTGGTGATTCCCGCCAATATTAAGAAGTCTGGTATCAAAACCTCATGAAAGTTTAACTATCGCCCGATATGACATTGGACTCAGTACAGATGATATTTCAGAGCTGACAACGTGCTTTCGTTATCCTAAGTCTATAATACTTTGAACCGCAGTAAGGGACAAACAGGTTTACTTTGGGCAAGGTCCGTTAAAAATAAATATGGCTGGATCATCTTTTCCCACAGAGAGAGAGAGAGAAAGAGAGAGTCTCCAAGTATCAAACAGCACAAAGTACGATCGTTTCTGGATCTGTAAAAGCCTGTCTGTGAGCAACACGACATAACTTCACACTGTCACTGGCACGGACTGACCTGTCCCAGCTCCAGGCTTGAATCATTACCCGTAGAATCTGATAATGTCCGTCACACACGCCCGAATAGGAAATAACGTGACAAAGGGAAACTCTGACAAAGCAAAATCAGCATCAAAATTGTATTATAGTCAGTATTATATGTGCAAGTTTTTTTTTTGTTTGCTTAATTTTGTCAGCGACGTAATCAGGTTTCGGCATGAGAGAAAATATTTCTTTTTATTATCGTTTATAGAACAGGATTTATAATGGTCGAAAGACAGACATCGTAAAGCCTATTTGTCTTCCACTGGAGCTGTATCATGGCATGGGCAAAGCAAAAAAAAAAAAAGAAACAATATAGAGATAGACCAGAGGTAGAGGGAAGGACGATCCCCTGCGTATAGCGACGTAAATAAGAAAAAGAAAAAGCAACATGGCGCTTTCAATTCTATCAAAGCAATTATCAAGATGAGCTGCTCGCGTTCTCCTGCGCATTTTTTAGCCATTAAGGGAATCAAACAGTTAAAGAGAAAGAAAAACGTTCAATCCCAGGTGTAAGGGAAGTATATAATATATCCCCTGCTGTCTGTCCCATGCAGGAATGATCAGGAAACAGGGGGACAACAGAGAGATCAACAAGAGCAGATCAGTGATAATTAAATCTATTGGCGCGTAGAGTGATCTCCCTGCTGCCCGTGGCGGAAACTAGTCATGCTGAGGATGGCGTATGTAGGGATGGGGATGGGCACTTTTAGCTGTTAGGTGAGCTTTATGCTAGAACACCATCTGGTATTATATATCCAATTTAAAAAAAAAAAAAAAGATTGATATAAGACCTATAAGCTGCAAATCACGTTTTCTGTGTTTGACATGAATTGTGCGCGGTTTTATTGCAGTGGCATTTGTCTACCATGCGATCTGAGTGAAATTTAAGCGCTTTATGAACCAGTTTCTTAATTCTTGTCATCTTCTAAAAAGCCCACTCTTTACAGATCCATACAAAGTAACTTCTGGTTTTACCAGTGTGATAAAATTTACATGGAACTATTTTGTTCCAATTGTGAAATTTAGAAGCTCTGTATGCCAACTATAAATAAAGTATACAAACAGACCCTGAGAGGCGCAAAGCGACCGTTATCGTGCCGATGCGCCCTAAGCTCAAACTTTAAAAAAAGCTCCCCCACCCCCCCCCTCTCCGCCCCACGTGGAGTATAACTTTTACAACAAAAACAAAAAAAACCAACTAGACTTCGAAGTATCCATCCGATCGCCATGAAACAAATTCAGAGACACTCGTGATGAAATTGCGTGCATTGTTCATGATGCGTGCATAATATGAAGCAGAATTCGATTGTATGAGGCCGCGCGCTATTATGGCGTATGTACACCGCGGTATTGATGAAAAACGCTAAGCTTTACATGCACTTGTTGTACAGGGATTGATTACCAATTGACCGGTTGATCAGCCTGAAACTGGTGACATTTTGTATCACCCTGAACTTGATGGCGGACAGTATAACACAGTGGCGTGGTTCTGTAAGAATTATTCTACAAACTTGGGGTTTTTCAGTCTGAACAGTGCTGTTGTCGTATCTGACAGTTGGTGGATAGCAAGGATAGAGAGGAAGCCAGGCGTACAATACTCTCTAAAGAGACTCGTCAGCGTAAAGGTTGCTTGCATACTAACCTTTTTCTTTGATTCTTTCGCCCCCTTCCTGCCTCTGGCACATTTGTGGTAGTATCAACCAAAGGAAAGCCTCTGAGTTATTTATGGAGGGACGGAGGCAAAGTAGATATTGTGGCAATATTTATGGTGTTATTTGTCTGACATGCAAGCTCCATGAAATTTGATGTTCCGGGCCTGGTGGCCAATTTTCCAGTGTGGAAACGCCACATTGATCTGGTCTACACTCTATACTTGCATCGTTCATAGCTGATTGTCGTGAACATGCGCGCTCGACGCTGGGCCGTGGCTGGTGCCAGGAAAAGGATATTAAATAGCAACATGTCATCGGCGCATGCACTCTTCGTGGAAAGTGTATTGCAATTTGTCGTTGAAAAAGCAAAATCTTAGAGGACTTTAGAAATGTTAAGACTGAACAAACAAGAGAATTGTATTTTTTGTTGCAGCACATGTTCAGGAATTCCCAGTCCAACACCAGGGAAAGAATGATTCGAGGCAGTTCATACGCGCAGTACTTGTTTTGATACAAGCAGCGTATTTAATTAAATACTGTACGTTAAAAACATTCATTTCTGAACGGAGAGACGAATGAAAGTTTAAAAGATTGAATGCAGTGATCATATTACTTTTACTAGACTTCTCCGGTCCCACCATGAGAAAGAACGAGATAAGATACATGTACAGTAGCTTTGCCGCGGCATCAAATTGACACAACATCATAATATCCGCATCCTCAGTAATTCAGTGAACTGTTGTAAGCTTAGGCAGGAATGACCTTTGTGAAAGACTTCTGGGTAATAAAAAGGCAAATAACTTCTCGCACACAACGATTTGTTTTGGCACAGAATTTTGGGCAACTTTTTTTTTTTCAAGGATTCGTGCACACAATTTTTAATCAAGTGGTGGGAGGAGATCAAGTAGCAGAAATACAACAAGCCCCGGAACGTGGAATGCCAGTCACTGAGATCTAAGTGTCTGAGTGGCTGTAAACGGAGAGCTTCTTCCAACAGGAAACAGCCATAAAACTAAAATTGATTACTACAGAAACAGGAAAAAAAAGAAACTAGATACGTTAAATGTCATTGATGTGCACGTGCATAGGTTTCTAGGGGGAAAACATGCTTCAAACATTGGCCATGGGGGATGTGATAATGTCCAAGTGACTTTGCTTGGCTGTGCTGCGCCTGCATGGGGACTCCAGGGAAATAAGCCGTCCAGTCGGTCAAACTGACGGTGTAGATAGCGACAAGAGATTTGAAGCTCATCTCGTATTCCAAACATGCTGGGCTTTTAGCAAAGAAATGGTTGCCAAGGACACGATTCAATTTCCAATGTTCAGAGATGAGAAATATGAATTCCCGCGGTATTTCGAAATTGCTGAACAGTGAAAGAAGACCGACCCATGATCATCGCCATGAAGAAAATTAAATGAAATTCTGACCACAGCTGAAAAAGTCGGTCGTCCTAAAAGTCCTCCCGCATCGTGGAAAGAGAAACGCAGCAGATATTGCAGGATCCACCCACAATGTAAGCTATTTGTGTGACAACACAGGAAATTCAATTTCTTAAATCTAAATGTTCAGCAATTGTGTCAGCAGCGGAAGGTGGAGGCATGATACGACTTTGCACGGTTTCGTATGGGACGAAAAAGATATTAGAAGTAAACCTTCGGCAGTTGTGAAATTGCCCACTCATTTTTTTTATTTTTCAGTAATTTACGCAGATTGACGAGGGAATACCTATATCTCTACTCATGTACACCCAGAAACAAACACGTAGGCAAAAAAACAACAACCAACAAACAACCAGCAAAAAGGGTTGCCAGTCGTGTAACTGAAACCCTTTGAAGTAAGACGAACAAACTTCTAGGTGAACACACGGACAGCTTCAGAATGGCACCAGCAAAGGAAACAAACATTTGATTTCATATTCGATCGAATGGATGCTTATCCTTTATCGTGTCGACGAGGTTTAGCTATGAACCCAGTCTTTCGCCTGTGTTAATTAGACGGTCCTGAGACACATGCACATTTAATTATGTGAATACAACTCAGACTTCAGTGTTTTCGGACTATCAGTCACGTCGACTTATGAACACACCAACACTACTGCATGATGCCGTAGTACACAAACGTTTCAGAATCTGACTCTTGACGTTTCAAATGGTATGGCACGAATTCTTGTGCATATGCACTTTTTAAATGCGAATCTAGAGAAAATAAACTAAATGTAAACCGAATCCGTAAAATTAAGTATGATTCCCTGATGTGCGGAAGGTCGATGTTATAGATATTGGCAAGTGATTTCAGGTGTTATAGGAAGGAAGATTATTATTCCACAACTACTATGAACGATCCACAGTGTAGGCAACATTCCATAGGTCACAGCGAGGACGGGAGACATTAAACTATGACAGTGGCTGTGTAGATATTAACAGTGTTGTCACATCTAGCACGCACACACCGGTACCTACTTACACACTTCTGTTTCAGGAAAATTATACTGTATGACAAGTAAGAATGAATTTCACATTTGGAACAGTCCAGCGAAACGCGAATGATAGAATTTTTAACCAGCGGAAACAAGTGGACGATGAGGGCCTTCCGCGGTAACTTTGTGTCGTTCTGCTCACCGCCACGCTGTCGGTGGGGCTGTAAAAGTGTAAGTTTGGTGAGCTGTGACTGCCTCAAAACTAGAAGGTTGACAGGTGGTGTAACACCTCCTCACGTATATATACACACATACGCATTTGTCGGTTGGCTCGATGTCACATCACACATTAGATTCAATATGACGATAGCCTGCTGTCGCGTGTCGTTGCTGTATGTTGTTCACACGCTCCGATGGACTCAAACCTTCGGAGGTCTTTGCTCTTCACCGACAGTGATGATAGGCATTGGTTGTTGATTCTTGACCTCATTAGTCATTACTTGAATAGAAAATACAGACACAGAATTGCAAGTCAGATTGGTATATCACACCAGGAAAGTCCGCCAGCCACTGTAATCAGTAATGGCCACACTGAAAGCGCAGGTTGTGTTATCTTTGGTCATTAGTTCAGCTGGCCAAAATTGCGGTGCGAGTACTAATGCTGGTCGGCCACATCCTTCCACTCACTGCAAGTCGACAGTGAGCTTTTGTATTACATTATGCAACTGTAGTAGGTCTTACACTAGCTAGTCAGATTGTTCACTCTCCATCTATTGACGCTTTCTACTTACCTGACGAGCAGTCCTTCTTATTTTCTTATCCCCCAAATTGCCTATCTATACCCCAATATTTCGTTACGCACATAAATTTGTTAACATGCAACCTATGCAGAATTTCACTGAGGCACCTTTGTTTCTAAGGGAGATTTTCATTTCACTTTAAGAATAACACTGAAAATGCCCGATGTTCGTGCTCCTGGTTTGTCTGGCCGTTCCTGTCATTACCCACAGACAAATGTGCTCTAGCTTTAATACGCCTACTTTGGAAACTTCACACTGTAGATTGGCATCCGGCGTGAATCGATGCTTTGTGCAGACCTTGGGCGAAACTGTTTTGTTCCAGTTTTAACTCTTACGCAGTGAAACAACTGCGAGGGCATCAATTACTTGGTGTGGCCCAGTTTTGAAGCTTCACTCTGCTTCACCACGCAGCACTCGCTTCTGTCAGGAATTAGGCTGACGAGATAGGTATTTGTACAGTTTTCTGCGAAGATAAAGTTGTAGGTGTCATCTGTATTTTTGACCGAAAGTACTGGTCCTTCGGAGCAAGTTAGTATGTACAGTATTGTTGCGCATTTTAAACATAAGATAGGCCTATCATTCTGTATCTCTGATAGACTTACGTCCAGGCTTCAGAATAGACCCCCCCCCCCCCCAACACACGCAGATGATAGAAGGGAAAGAAGAAAAAAAAAGAGGAATGAATGCTTAGTGGTGAAAAAGTAAGAAGGAAGATGAAGAAACATGGATATGGGCTGTCGTATGTTCAGTAATGAACGGCACTAGGCCATTGATGACAAATGTCAAGACTTTGAGCATGGTATTTTGATTTCTTGTGACACATTTTGTATATCACATAATGTCAGGTAAAGTCGATCAGGAACAGTTGGGAAGCACCCTTGCCTTCTCCATCGGTCATTTCCAGTGTATCAGGCCACCTCTCTCCTCACCCCTTTTGCATTCCAAGAGACCTGTTTTGTTATAATCCCCTGCGTGCCACGTAATTACCATGAATGTGACTGCCCCCTTTCACCCAGCTCTGAAAAAAAAACAACACACACACACAACCATTCACAAAGAAAACCCAGAGAGCTTCTGTAATGAGGAGACAGATAATGTGAAGCTGTATTGATTTTTCACACGAACGGCCTTGTCATGAATGGAGGCAAGGTCGACTTGACCACGCCTGTGTGAAGACAAGTCAATCAGCTGTCCGGGATTGTCATTATATCCTGTCGTGATTTCGCCTTCCCCGATTGCATCTTCCGACCAATTTAAGGTCAATGAAAAATATGAGGGTTCACAAGAGTGATTACGTGTTTAGTGTGGGTAAAAACTTATTTACCCAATTGTTGTGGCGTGTTGAGCCGAATTGGAATTGGATTTATGAAACATACTGCCATTGAAGTGGAGGGGAGAACAGGAGGATTTAGGGTCTGACATGTCGAACTCAAGCTTGACATGAAAGTGTAAGAAATGTTCTATAATCTTGTTTCTGCTTACATCACTTTACATTGAAGAAAAATTCTGTCCAGATAATTATTACAGATATATTGAGCACAACGGAGGAGTATATGAACTCAAAAACTTAATTGTGGGTTACATTTGATTTTTCTAACCAAGAGTGGGGTAAATATCGAATTCTGTGTAAATGTGGATACACGTTGCACCGCACCGAATCGTTCATACGTACTGTATATAAACACACACAGATGAAAGGGGTCGACCTGAGCCTGAGTAACGACTGGATTATGTAAATGCTTTCAGTTGTCATGGGAATTCGCCATCCGTGTAATCAGCCGACTTTGAGACCGGGTTTAGCCTAGATCTAATTGATTTTGCAAACTCGTCGAAATTTAAATTCAGGAGCGGGACTAAGTCTTGTTAACCAGTGGTTTCTTTTTCTGTCAGAGGTTTGCTTTGTGGAGAGATGAAGACACCATCGTATTCAGGATTTGATTTGAAGAAAGCACGTCGACACGATGGCGGTCACGCTGTGCTAGTAAGAAGTAAGATGATAGACAGAATATAAAAGAATGATTGGGCAGAAGGAGATCGGGTGAAAATCACAAGATGTTAGGTCAAAAGTTGACCTCCGTTGCTATTTAGTGTATTTGAAAGCGCGAGCCACCTTAAGGTTTTTCTATCTCTTGTGTGTCCTGTCTTGATATCTTTTTCCTCCTTTTAAACAACCCCCCCCCCCTTTCAGCCACAAGACACTCCGACTCCTCGTTCTCACTTTCTCTCTCTAAGAACTTAATGTCACCATGGCCATTAATTTGTTTCTCGGGCTATTGGCGATCTCTTCGCCAGTGAGTGCACCCGCCCACACGGCTGACTTGAGTGAGAATGGAAAGATTAAGCAAAACAAAACACAAAAGAAAGCCAAGCTGCCTCCTTTTAAAGACTGCAACAACATAAAACGGAGTAAAATTACGGATCGATTGTCCTTTGCTGAGCGAGAGGAAACATCAAGTGGTAGGTCGTCATTGGAGCCGCGACACGGAGACACCGCCTAATTGTTGGGGTTATGAAGTGGGAACTGCCCAGTCCTTGATTCTTAGATTCCCAGTTATAACAACAGAGTTGTGGGGATATGAACTGATGGAGAACTGCCCATTCCTTGATTCTTAGATTCCCAATTTGTGGGGATATGAACTGATGGGGAACTGCCCCGTCCTTGATTCTTAGATTCCCTTTTACAGCAGATTTTTCACCTCATAAATGTTAGTTAGTGTGTGTTATGTCAGTAGAGGTTCCGTTGTTGTGGATAACCGTCAGTTGTTTGGCCATCATGCCGGTGTAGAATAGCGTTGGCGATCGAGGGTCCAGGGCATGAGATAACCAACTCCAAAAGATGATGGGACTTCAGGTCCATCCAGCTAGTAGAACAAGTCGTAATTGCTTTGTGCTGTGTCGGTTTTGCCATAAATGTTAGCAGGTAGATGTATGGATCCATGTATATCTATTATCCATCAATGCCCATAAAGTAGATTGATGTGGCCATAAGAGCCGACGTGGAATGAAGGTTCGTGTGCAGGTAGAGAATTTATCCTTTTTTTCATCCCTGCCTTTATTCCTGGTTCTCACCTCTTTATGTCTTCTCCCTCCTCATTTTAGACAAGATTGTCATAATGTCATTGATCCACCGCCTTGTCTCTTTCTCACTCTTTTCTGTCTTCTTCCCCCCCCCCCCCTTACACACACACAACACACCACAACACAACACACCTCTCAACCTGGGAAGTTGGAGCTATTTCAGGGACATGCTGACAGCGACAGCCAGAGCTGAGATACAAACAGTAACAGTTGTTTCTCTAAAATCCATGCCAACATCTCTTCCCGTCTTCCTTTAACAAGTTTCTTGCCCATCCTTTCACCCTTCGTGCAGTAGAGACTTGTTTTGTCATTCCTGTGTAATGTATGGGCCTCTTTCTCTCTCTCTCTCAGTGCCCCTATCAGCCCCACTCCCAATACTACTAGTTTACTGCTGCCTCGCCGTTTACAGTCCAGCCAGATAAGAGAACAGTGTAAAATAATATTGTCTACGTTTTCATCCATGGTTATGATAGGTAAATAAATAATATACTATAACAGGGGTGTTCAAACTTGTAAGAGCCATGAACTGCAGATGTTCGAGAACTATAAAATATGAACAATATTTACTCATGTGTGCAGTTTTTTAAACAGTTAATTTGTTTTACTTTCAGATCACATCTTTTCAGATTTAAATTCACTTTTTCAGATCTAAATTGTTAAACATCTTTACTAACCATGAACATTAAATTAAACTTACGTTTGAAACCAGTGGAGTCTCAGTTCGTACTCAGTAGATAATTATAAAAACTTCAATTTTTTTCATATCTACATTAGATATTAAGTGTCATGGCAAAAAACCCCCAAAAATCAACAAACTCATCAATCAAGATATTTCCAGGAGCCGCATATTGAAGGTGAAAGAGCCGCATGTGGCTCGCAAGCCGTGGTTTGGCCACACCTGCAATATAAGGATCGTGTCACACACCCCTCCCCTTCACTATCCTCCAGACAATCCACACTGAAAACTTCCTGGTCATTGGCGTCCTTGAAATATTCTTATTTATGTCTTACTGGTGGGAAGAATGCTGGCGTATTTTGTATTCACCGACAAAATTACAACAAAAGAACAAACAACGAACAAAGGCAAAGTTGCTTACGCCAGTAGACAGCAGGTTTGCTGCCCCGTAACACGGGATCTGAACTCACTTCTTCCTCCTCGCCCTCCCCCAATGCCCCCTGGGGATGCACGGCCAAACGATCGATTGCTGGTGATCCCAAAAGATCCTATGCCGTGTAAGACCAGGAAAGAAGGGATATATATAAAGAGCACGAAGAGAAAGAGAAAAAAATATAGAGATGAGAAACAGATCTACAAGTAGACACCAACAGTAATTTTTACCGAGTCATGTGACAAAAACCAGAATTGTTGTGTTTTGTGAAATATGTTATTCTACCAGGGCGGGAAGGCAGGTTTAAAGTGGTTTTAACTGGAGCGCAGGAAGCCCAGCCCAAAGCATCAAAATGAAGGTTGTTTCACTGTAAACTTAATGCCTTATCCCAAAGAACGTATGCACAACTTGCACAATCTGTTGCCGTTTGTGTTGAATAGGTCGTTCAATAGTTTTGTTTCATTAACGCCGTTAAGTCTGTACAGGTCGCTAGCAACTTATTTTTCTTTGCCCTATTTGTGTGTGTGTGTGTGTGTGTGTTTTAGAGTTGGTTTACGCTTCAATTTAAATGCGGAATATTTAAAGCCGTTGTTTGTAATTCTAACCCCAGGCTAAGTTTTCACGCCAAGTTTGGACATTGGAAGGGAAGGAGGTGTGAAAGTAGTCATTGATTTTTCTCTTCAGTTCCCTGTTGACAAGCTGGCAAGTCGTTAATATAGTTTATATTTAGGCTTTTAATTGTCTCCCGTTAATGGGATTGGAAGGGAAATACGCGATTAACAAGTTCTTGTAGATTAGAAAATCACGTCCTTTTTTTTTTTTTTCCATTTCTCTTATAAGAGCACTATTTTCGTGGAAATAAAAATTTGATTGGAAAAGAATACTTTTGTTACCTGTCTGGAAGATTTTGCCTTCATAGCTGTTAATGACATATCCATCATCAACCCTACCTAGTATTTACAGATCATACAACAAATTTTAGAGATGTTGAAAATTAATTAAATGTAGTAAAATAATACTCCTGGTGCATGTGATGTTGAGTGAAAGAGGTCAGGCAAATTTTGATTATAATAGCACGCCAAGTTTCAGCTGCTTGTGTGTTAAGAAAAGAAGAAAACACTTAACCTTCACCGTACGTCGTGGGCCTAACGGACTCAGAAGCAATTAAAAACGTTTGTAACATGTATCTTATTTCTGGGAATTTTTTCTTGAAATTCCAGGTTTTCCTCAATGAGTTATTGTCCTTCCTCCCATAGTATTACATTTTAATAAATGAACGTACGTGCTGACCAACGCATATGCATTTTTGCTATTCCTACCCGTACGTCCTAGAATCCCACGAACACCATACTTTTAAGGAGGAAAATTTATTGTCATACCGTTAGATGTGCGTCTTGGGGTCTAAGTTACACCAAGCGAGGATTTTATAGCAACGCTTAAGTCTCACTCTCAGATTCCGTGCAGTGTGATTGTTAGTCGAGCGTCTGTTTCGTAACAGTGAAATGCATGGCCCTACAATGTATCTCGGTTCTGAAGAAAGCGATGCTGGACAGTATATTAATGTACACAGTTGGGGCCGTCTTGATAAAGCAGAGGCGGTGATAGGATTAGTGAGAGGGAGGTTGGTGTGTAACTCAAGAGACAATAACGTTTTGCTGGGCAGGACAGAGAGCTGGCAAAACCTAGACAGTTGAAATCAAGATGTTCGCTGAACTTTAGCAAGTCTCCGATATGTCTTCAGCTAGGCGACCTACAGGCCGTCTAGGTCTTCAGGCTTCAGGCGGCAAGGACATTCACCCAGACAGGAGACGGGGGATTCGGTACCGCTGCCAATTCAGGCATTGAACAGGCGCCGTGCGACACTGCTCTATAACCAATTACAGTTTGTACGCCGTCAGCGGTTTTTGGAATACACGTGACCAGCTGGGAACTTTTTATAGTTTGAGCTTTTTATAGTTTGAGCGGGTCGCTCTCTGTGTCTGTCTGTCTGTGTCTGTCTCTCTCTCTCACTCGTTCTATCCTTGTCTTTTCCTCTGTCCATCTCACGTTATCGTTTGAGGGTCTCTTTCTCTCTCTCATTCTTTCTCTCACTCACTCGCTCACTCAACCTCACTCTTTCTTTTTCTGTCTCTTCTCCGGACACTCTACTATCCTGTCAGCCTATCCTCACTCCACGACTCCAATTTGGCTGTTTGTATACAAGGGTCACCCTAACGACTGGCCCACTTTGTACGAAACATAAACTTCATCACCATTTCCGGCCACCCGGGCGCTGGACCCCGAAGAACACTACAGACGCGTGGTTCAGACGCTGTTTTTCCCGTTCACATATCGAGACATCCAATTTCCTCAGACGTTTCCCCCGGCATTGCGTTTTTTTGCACGAGACCCCCGGAATTTTTCCCGAGACCCCAAGCTTTGGCACCGTGGTTTTCCTGTGTTCATGAAAAAATACATTAACTCGAACGATTATAGTCTGCCCTGTCAGGTCTCCCTACCCTTCCCCTTCCTTTTCACGTCCTTCATTTTTCTGTCTCTTTGCTCTTTGACTCCCAAGACTTAATATGTTGCTTATTTCCTTTCCTGCAACTTTGTGCTGTTGTTAACGGACGTGTTCACCACTCATTTCCATCTTACACAAGCACCGTTTTCTGCGAATGTTAAAAAAAAGACCCATTGATTACTTGTAGTCTTCCTCTTCTTCTTCTTCTTCTCTCTCTCTCTCTAACTCTCTCTCTCTCTCTCTCGCTCCTCTCTCTCTCTCTCTCTCTCTCTGACACACATACACACGCATGCGCACACACAGACTATCCCTCTCTATCTGTCTCTCTCATCTCTTTCGGTCACCACAGTCTCTCTCTGTCTGTCTCTTCCTCATAAACAATAAACATACATCTAGTTTCGCCTATTCCCAGATCTAAGCCCCGCTCCCTTGTCACACTCCAAGGGCGAGTTGGCCATTTCAAAAATAAACGTGAAAATGTCGGCGTTACTGCCCCCCCCCCCCCCCCCCCCCGAAGTGGTGGAGGTGACAGCTGTCAGGCTAGGGGTAATAATCGCATCTTACTGCACGGCAAATTGGGCTGGCTGTTCTCTCCAAATAGACGATGTTTTACATTTGTATTCCCTCATAAATTCTGACATAATGTTTTTTTTTATGTCATGTAGTGAGTTACAGAGTGTGTCAAAAACAAATGGCCCCTTTGCAGAGGAATTTTCCAGGCCAGCTCTCATCGCTTTTACCTCGTGTGTCCCCGCATTAGCCAGCCGCTCACACATCGGCGCTTTCCATTGCTTCACGTCAGAATAATATTCTCACGTATACTGCCGCTTAACAAAACATAACAAAATAAAGCGGGGGGGGGGGGGGGGGAGGAGATGTCGCCCCTGCTCTACTCTAATGGCATAAGTCATTTTTGACACTTTTGAGATAATAATAATTTTAAAAAAGCTGTTTCTTTTCCTGTCACTTGGTGAATTATGCCATTGTGATTGTATTGGATTATTACATTTTCCTTACTTTTTCTGTCAAGTTATCTAATATCTCATCTGGAGGAATGCAATGAACTGTCGGTTGTCTTTTGACATAAGTCTGACGTATGCCTTTATCGTACAGCAGTGACGATATAGGGGTCTCTTATGCACAAATTTGGACCATTTTCAAACTGGATTTTCAGAAGGAAGCCACTAGATATCACAGTCATGAAAGAAAAAAACATTTGAAATTTTAGCTCCACGAATACTTCCCATGATCGAAGACAAATTTACCACCATGAAGGCTTCTCACCGCGCAGTATTCACATATTAATAGCAGCTAGGGACAGGAGACGGTTCAGTTCACCAAATTCCGTCGGTCGACTTACTGTGTATCATCCATGTCAACAATGCAACAATCCGCACCACAGAGCTCTGAATAGTACTCACCGTGTTTATACGCACACAAGTTGTGGACACATAGTGAAAGAAGGAATGGTACGATTCGGCATTCTCGGTATTCTGTGTCTCGGATAGCACGACAAATCACGATAATCCGAGGATTTTAATCCAAGAACAGACATGGTCAACTTAAATAACGGGTGTGGAATTCGAGCAGAGAAAAACGAAGGAAGTTCCTAGGACTTTATAGTGGGTTTACGAAATTGGGGGAGAGGGGAGGGGGGAAAAGATGGATTTGTGTGAGTAGTGTGGGCAGAGGACAGTGGGTAGTTGACCCGACATCACTAATTGTCGTCTGACCTTCCTGAGATCGGCGGAGTGAGGAGCGTGGGCGTATTACAGGCAGAATTAGAAGACTCGCTGGTGGATGACAAGCCGAAAGTTGTTGTGGTTTCCTTTCTGTGAACTCACAGTGTCATTCCTCGTGTCTGGTAACGGTTTGTTAGTCTGTACCTCGCATAAAACGGCAGACAGTTTGGTACTCAAAAGGTTGGATTTGTCCCTATACTCCACCGTTCTTTCCTTGGCCCCTCTGGGGACTGGCAGTGTCGTGCAGAAACCAATTAAGTTTCAGGAGTTTTGCATTAATGAGGTGAGAGGGTTCCCTGGTCATTGTCGATGGTATGCAAATGAGCAAACGGGGTTAAAAAAAAAGGAAAAAAATATATCAGTAAAGCAACACGCCAGTTTTATAGTGATTGATTCAGAGGAAAGGGGAGGAGGGATGGAGACTGTGGAGCCACCCCACCCCACCACCCCACCCCCAGGACCTGACGGAAGCAAAGCTAGGGGCGATGATGGTGGTGAGGGACGGCGGACGGCACAGTTCGACAACTGGTAGTTCAGACTTGCCCACAGTGCAGATCACAGACGTTTGTATATGTAAACACACATAGATTATTTGTCACTGCATGGCAAGAATCACAATACTACATCTTACACTGCAGTAAGAAGATTAAATCTTTAATTGAGCTATAACGTCCCTGCAGGTTTAACAAAGGCGACTGCCATTATTTCTTAGTAAACACGGATAAAATAGCATCCTTAATCCCGGAATAGATTTATATTACCTTTGGAAGAAATGGCATTTGAGAGGATCCATTTTTGACTGAGCTCCAGTTTTAGAAAACTAACTACAAATAATGAAACTATTTTTCGCAGACAGATCTAGATTTTGTTTTTACTGTGTAGTCCATCGCCCAAACAAAAGTACGACAGACAGGAATACACAACTTTTAAAAGCAGAAATAATTCATTTTTGTAATGGCTTAGGCGGTTTTCCTTGGGGAATTGTGTAACATGATAACGATAATAGGAGTCGATGCCGTCATGGTAACTGTTTTTAACGTTAGTTTGTTGTCTAAAAAAAACAACACAACAACAACAGCAACCACAAACAACAACCACAAAAAAAACAACAAAAAAAACCCAGTTGATTTGCTTCCTGTTATAGTCAGTGTCCTGCTTGTCAATGCCCTATACGCCTCCTCTCGTTTTCTTTCTCCGTAAGTTCGTTTTTAAAAAACCACAAACATAGTTGTATTGTTTAAGCGATCGATGGGAGAGATAGAGAAGCCAAAGGGTTGTGTGGCTATCAGAACTCGAGCGACTGAATTATGGAGTATTAGCCAGTATTGCCTTTCGGTATTTGCGTCATTATAACTTTCCCAGACGGCGCGCGCTCTCTCTCTCTCTCTCTCTCTCTCTCTCTCTCTCTCTCTCTCTCTCTCTCTCTCTCTCTCTTTCTCTCTCCTTCTCTTTCTCTCTCCCTCTCTCTCTCTCTCTCTCTCTCTCTCTTCCCCCCCTCTCTCTCCCTCTCCCCTCCCTCCCTCCCCCGGGAGGAACGTTGTCTGTGGTGATTCCCCTATTTGAGTAGTTCCCCATTTCTTTTTTTCTTTCCAGACAGTCTTATTTTCGTTCCTGATTCTGTGAAAGGCAATGCTATTTCCTTCCTCCTCCCACACATTTACACACATTAGATATCTTTTTTTTTTACATACTTGCGTAATATTTCACAAGTATGAAAAAATATTAAGGATTTGACAAAATGTTCATAATAGGTCGAGTAACTTAAGAGATTACATGGGTTTACGCCATTTCTCAGAAGGGAAGAATCTGCGCTGCCCGAGACAAATCCATTAAGAAAGAATTGTTTTGCAGAGATGGACGTATTTTGATATTGTCGCTATATGAAATGAAGACAAACTGATGCTCACTATGAAAGCAGCACGTCGGTGCGCACTGCGTTAATCTGTCGTTTTAACCCTATTACAGTCAGGAAAGAATTAGTGTGTCCTACCAATGGCGTTCGATCTACAAGACTTCATCATACCAATGTAGTATTTATTAAGTCTATCATTGATTTAGAAACCCCAGTATGGTGCAGATTTCAAGAAAGCTGATTTAATTGGCTCTGGCAGTCAGGGCATGAACAAATCCGGCAATTTAATTGTCTTCTGACGGTAGTGAGATTAATAAGCGGTTTGATGGTAGTCACTAGAGGTATCGCGCGCTATAGTGATAAACCTCTCTCCAAGTCCGATCGTATTTGTAAAAGATGCCAATCGAGTGAATTCATTGTTATTTTATGAATGAGGCTCCAATATACAGAGTTCATTAAAATCCTTCGGAGAGATTCTGGGTCATAGACAAGTTGACGCAAACCGTCCCAACGCGCAGCTAGGCTTTTTACGGCGTGCCCCACAGCAGCAGTGGTACAGATTGTCTGAAAGAAGCCCTGTGAAGAATGACCGAATTAGCGAATCGGGTCAACTCCAGGGAGAAGTTCCATTCTGAAGATGCTTATTTTATGTTCTGGTTTGCTGATCGACCGGCGCCATTAATTGTACACATCCATCTAGAGGACAAACGTACAAGAGGGGGGCGTCCCCCCCCCCCCACACACCTGCGACCCTCGCCCACGAGCGCTTCTAAAGTCGTGTCGTTGTCGCCATCGGAATAAGCGGGTTCGGAAATCTTCCCAGCCAGGCCCTATTTATGTTAAGATAATAATGATAGTAATTTAACTAGTTGGAAAGTAACTCTTCTTATTCCTGTATGTTTATAAAAATTGGTTTTGTTTGGTCCCGAATGAGTAAAACCCATGCAATCGTTGTTCTATCTGCATTTTCTGTGTTCATTTATGGGGCAGGGGGCAACAACGAGTAAGGTTGAAGGGGGGGGGGCGAGAGTTGATGACACACTGAATAGAAAAGCCCTGGATCATCTCTCCTGCAGACCTGAATGGTCTTTGAGAACGAGAAATGAAATGTTGAATAATTCTACAAACGGTGCGCATTGCATAATTATGCAGGGGTGACAGTGTAGCTGTACGGGAAGGCCATAAGACTATTTCCTTGACTGCATCGCCAGATGTGCACATCTTCAATTTCCCACATTTGTGTAAAGTGCCCTTTTCCGCTTTCTTTTGTTCAAGGCAACAGCAAAGCCACAATGGACAGGAATGGCCTTTTTACGAGAGAGCATAAAAAATATATGGTAATGTAATATACCTCGTATCTAATTTGGCACCAACGCAGGGCGTACGTTTAACTTAACGCCCGGTGGCAGCGATATAAATCTGCTGCAAGTTTTCCGTATGTATGTTGGCAACCGTCAGGAGAAGAAAGATGTCACTTCGGCAATGTATTCAGACATGAAACATTTACTGGTATTCATAATGGACTCTCACGCTGTGTGGCGGTCAGTTTTAAAAATTTAGAACCTTTTCAAATTTAATTCGTGTGGCCTCCTGGCACTAAATTCACAATGGATCAATTTGCCATGCCATGTTTCAGAGTATGAAATTATTGTGTGCATGATCCATGCATGACACGATAAAGCTTATCAACATGTTAGTTCAGCGTTGCAGTTCTTTTAATGTATCATCAAAATAGAGAGAGAGAGAGAGAGAGAGAGAGAGAGGTGTAATTCATTCTTCCAAGATCATTATTATGGAAGATGTCGGAAATTCTCTCGGAATCATGAACACTATAGTCGTTTCAAAATAATCAAGATGGAAGGACAGTTTGTCCTAGTACAAGATCGTCAGTGACCAGATTTCTTACAAGCTCATCACAGGAAAGGAAAGCAAGCACATTTTATGCACATCATACTGGTATATAGGCATTCACTGATTTGACAGGTGATAGATATTCTTGGTACTATTACTGGAGTCAGAGTGATCATGAGTGATCACTAGAATTCTGCACAGCCCTGACTGAGTAGCCAGTGATACAATTGTGCACAGTAAGACATGCACACACAGAATAGCAAAGGCATGATCCTTCCAGGTAGATAAGAGAGAGAGGATTGGACAGAAATTGGAATGCCAGCGGGTAGATTATACGAAGAGGATTGACTCAGTCTACTATTGCAGCTGCAGGGAGTGGGAGATCCCAAATTCTACCAAGAGCTGCCAACTGTTTCATATTAATTACAGAACTGTCCTGTGGGGGGAGGGGGTGCATGGGAAACAATTGTAAGAAATAATTAAACAGTGATGACATTGACAATGAGCACATCATACTGTAATGGAGCTAGAGGACGAACATGGAAGTACCTAACATTTCAAGACTGCGCGGCGTTTAACTTTCTGTACTTCCTCAGGTTTCGACCCGTTACATGGACACACTCATTTCGGACAAAATTCAGTCTTTGATATGATCTGTTTACGTTTTTTTTTTGACGCGTTTCGTCCAGCAGAATGTTTAAGCGTGATCGGAAATTTCTTCGTGTCTATGTGAGCGTCGGTCAACCAACGACACTAATTAGCTGTTTATACTTATACGTGTGTATTGTGACTGTGATCGATGAATTAGATCTAGATGTGAAGGATCTAGGAAAACTCAAATGTAAAACATTGTAATACAAAATGACATTTCAGTTTGCTTTAATTTTTACGCGACATGAGTTTACGTGTCCTTCGAGTTATCCCTTCTTGGTGTGGTCATTTCGTTGGCACGTCCGCAGTTGTCAGTCTCTAGGTGGACACTGTCCGTCTTCGACCGTCTTCTCTTCTCGGTGCCCTCTCAGTCCCCCCCCCCCCCCCTACTCGCCCACATATTGACATAGTCTGAGTGGTACACGGCCTAAATAGCGAAAGTCTTGGACGCGCAGTCTCCATGGGCAGTTTCTTCACTATCGTCGACCCCATACATCCGTCCACAAAAGCTCAAAGAATGGCCTCTACCAGCAGCAGCAATGGTTATTAAAAACAGGAAAACTATCAGATTAAGGGTGCGTTGTTGTAACCTTTAGTCTAGTGACCGCATAGTTTCTTTAGCCTTAGAACCTACAACGGCGAGGTTTTTGTCTTCTGTGTCCGACACACGTTACTCTGCACACATGTTAGGATAGGAGCCCGTCCAGATGCTAGTAACAAGAGAGTGAAAGATCGGTATGTCAATTCATTTGACTCAGCAAACAGCGACGGGAGTGCCTTATGACATAAATTGAATCCTGAAAATGAATTAACCTGGCGGCCAGTTATAGACAACGGATGGGCTTTTATGTTTTCAGCCGGTCTGCTTCCTTGTTCTTGTCCCGGCAACACGTAGAAAAAGAGAGAGAGAGAGAAAGTGGGGGAGAGAGAAGATAATGAATGCCAACCTCCTCCGTTCTTGTCGCGAGAATTGATGCGAAGAGATCGAAAGCATGAGCCTCGTAACTTTTAGAAATCTGCTTGCCTGACTGATGGGCTATGGCGTTGTATGGCGATGGGGTGGGAGTGGTCCTCAGTGTCTGAACTGATACCGCTAATAATGAGAATATCCTTGTGTAATACATGGACAGACAGACAGATAGATCGATAGATAGTTAAATAGGTAAATCGATAGATAGATAGATAGATAGATAGATAGATAGATAGATAGATATAGATAGATAGATAGATAGATAGATAGATAGATAGATAGATAGATAGATAGATAGATAGATAGATAGATAGATAGATAGATAGATAGAGATAGATAGATAGATAGATAGATGATAGATTATGTTTGACCGTGATAGATGAATAGAAAAGTCGCAAAACGACAGATCCTAATTTGTCTTTCAGAGCTTAGTTCGGAACAAACAAGAGCTGCCGGCAACATTCTGATTTAGTCCTCCACTCTGTCACATTTCATACTAGACTATATTTGTTTGCCTGCGGGGTGATGTCAAAAGTACTCTTCCAAAGAGTTAGTAGCAGGGAGAGAGAGGGAGATGGGCAGTATTAAATACTGTGGAGTGGGAAGAATACGTATTTTGCCGCTGGCGGCCGAGAGAAAGCGAACGTCCAGGAACATAGAAAACGGCCGAATACCCCAGAGACCGAAGACTTTCTGAATTGGAATAGATGGCGTCACATGCAGAGCCATACTTTTGAGTATCACTTGTGTATAGCTTGAATCCTTGATAATGGTTTATGGGGGGGGGGTGTACACGACAAGGAAAAGACCAGACAAGCTGTTATCTGCTTCAGTCACCGTTCAGCAATTTTTAGTTAGGGGATACCATAGCAAATGTCGTCATCTCTTGGGTTTCTTATGCTGGAGAATGAACAACAACTAAAAAGACGGCGGGACAGTTAAGGGCTGAGTAGCAGAACCTGCGCGGTCTTCAACCGAGCTTTGTGTCACCTGTGACAGGCGTGCATAACGACAAATAACACCGGGACTCACAAAGATGGTACAGAAACAGAATTTTGCACGCAGCGACTGCAGAGAAAGGCTCCACAACACACTCTGCTAAATGTCAACAAAGCAAGCAATACAGTATACCACTACAGTTTTCAGATGGGAAGCCTCGCGCTAAGACGACACGCTTAATGGCAAACAAACTTGCTCACATCAACAGTGAGTAATTTAACAATAAATACTCTTGATATCACAGACTATTGCAATATAAAATGAACAGTGAAATTTTAGATTTGCACATTCCATATTTGTCACATAATATCTCAGCGACTGTTGTTAGTGAAACTAGCAGCAGTTTTTAAGATCACACTTTGACACTGCTAAACAACAAACTCAGCTTCTTTTCCCCTTTGAAATTGATGGTTTGATATTGATACATAATCTGGAAGGCAAACACTAAAACTTACGAAAGGGCAATCCCAAGTACTACAATTTGGCTAATCTTCCCAGCTGGGCGATGTGCAGTCTGTCAGTGAAGCTGTATTTCTCAATAATTGTTACCAGTGCGTTTCTCCATGACTACGAAACATTGCCTTTGTGTGTGCACTCACCGGACAAATCTCCAGGCAGAACCCACCACAACACTGAACATTAGCACTGACTTCAAGAAACGACAACCAGCGTTAGCGAACACAGGCTGTTGTCTTTTCAAAACCCTAGAGCAGCTGGAGGGAAAAACATGTTTACAAAAGTGTCACACAAGCAATACAATCTTAGAATCGTAGCTAGGTTTACACACATACACAAGTTGCAGCCATACTCTTAAAATATTTACATCTTTAAAAAAACAAAAAAACGGAAGACGTTCTGCGTTTACTCCGAAAGCTATCTTCGCAAGTACTTTTCTTGTCATAATACCTGGCACCTGTATCGTTTTGTATGAGTAATTGTTGTACGCTTCGACGGTTGTAAGTTGGTTTCCTGATCACAAAATCTGACTTATTCACATCTTTAGACATTTAAAGCTTTTATCTTAAACACATATCTTTTTGTGAGACACTGGGATGGCACCTGTCGCAATGTTGCATGTTGCGTAACTACACGTTTTATTGTTATTCCTCGCCTACACATGAATTTTCACAATTATTAAACGGCACATTGACGCATTTCTCAGCCTTGGGAATATCCCAGAGCTCGAGTACCATTATGTTTTTATCCCGCTGACACAAAGTAGCAAAAGTGCTCGGTGCGCTCCATCACCTCTGTCTGACGTGAGCGGAGCGCATACAATCCTCATACTTGTCATTGCTGAGCTGTTTCTTTGTAGGCATGCACTACCTTGATGAAAATACAGACTTCATCACAAACTGTTCACAGCCAACTTGAATGGTACTTGTTCAACGCTCGTCGCGCACACACACGTGTAGAGCTGTTGCACGGTTTGTTTGTATTTTTTGTTCGTTTAGGTTGTCCTCGTGTAACTGGTCTGTCTCACGTCCAGACGAGCACCCACGTTTTCTTTCTCATAGCCGAACAGACAGACAAGTTTCGGCCTGCCACACCTAACAGCTTGGATGCTTTCCAAGCTATGCTGTTAAATGGAGCTTGAAGGGGCACGCACTTGTCTTATTGAAATTCTGTTTAGGGGGGGGGGGGTGAGGAAAGGGAGGACTAGAATTTCAGGGAAATGTTTTGCATTGTTGACTGCAACAGTTGTCAGTTCAAACCCCTACAGCCGGGGCAGTACGTCATGCAATGACAGTGACATCGATCAGGTTAAGCTACAAAGACGCTAGCAAGCATGTGTACATAAATTAGCCGCCTCCTCTTTATCATGTGTATACGCACAACATAATTTTCTCAAGTGGCTGTACAGTTTACCGGCCCAGCCCCGACATGCTATATAATTTCATTTCATACCCAAGCATGTTCTGTGAGGCACCAGACTCATGAAGTCGAACGGCGTACAGAACAGATCTATTAATATTATAATTCTGACCTTCAAAACCAATTTAAATCTCAGCGTTTTTTTTTTTTTTTTGCTTTGCCTTGCATCTGAGGCTGCCCGTCAGAACTTTTTGCAGCTAAGAAACTTTCTATCTTAACTGCGTAGTGTAACATGACTACTGCATAGGCATCAACATGTATTGTCGAGACATCCCTTGTCCGCATGATCCCCGGCGTGGACTCCAGCCATGACGTGTCCTTATGCCAGTGTGGTACCATACTAAGCATGGAACGTCACAAGTCAGCGGCGGGAAGTCCCTATCATACTAAGCGCGGTCAGACACAGTCAGCTTCTGTCATTATTTCTTAGGTGTATATTTTTGCAGGCTGTGACGTTCCGGGCCTAGTATGATGACCCCCCTTAAGGAATGTATAATTTCATACAGATTGCGCATAATGTCTCGTCCTAGGACTAAGTAGGCAGATCTGCATTTACGATAATGATATGTACCATACGACCGCACTTCTTCCCGGACACCCGTACGGTCAGCTCATGTGAGGATAGTACTGTTGGAGGAGTTTGAGGCGAGGCGCCAAGCGAATCATGAACAACCGAGACTGCAAATCAGGATGTCACTGAATGTTCCTGTTTACTAGTGGTGAGGAAAGAAATCTAAATAAACTGAGAACCCTGGTTCATTTAAAAAATTGGTGACACTGAACATTGAGGGGAAAGTAGTTAAGACAACACCAACAACGCGAGGAACAACAACCCAATAAGATATGTTTGTGATGGTCCAGATCATACCAGACAGTTTGGCAGCTTACATGAGAATCCGAGTGATGCATTGTAAGCTTGGGGAAATATTAAAAAATAAAATAAAAATGCAGAAACAGCACGGCTTGACGTGGAAATAAATCACTCACCGGGTGCAAGCCTGGAACGTGGAACTGTAGGCCAACTTTCAACACGCAGTTGTTCTGAAACATGATCCACGTGGAGGCAGAAGGTGAAAACACCAAGCCAAGGAGTGAAGTAAAAGACAGTGATGCCTTCTTCTATCCATCAGAAGGTCTTCAGATCACAATCGCTGTAGTATGGGAGTCTTTGGGACCATTGGCATTTACATGTCTGTAAAACTCTACTCGACTACTCCGTTGTGCTAGAACCAGCACAATCCGTTCTTTCTTTACAACTTAATTAATGGGCATCTTTTGACTGACGTACTACGAAAGAAAGGACATGTATTTTTCTCAAACCCGGGTTTGGCGCACGTTCTGTCTACCTCGTTTGGCGCATTGTTTATTAATAAGAAATTTCGATAGCTGTTCGATACTCCTCCATGGAGGTGGACGGACTTAATAATACACAGATTAGGGCAAACACCGACACAAGTATGCCTCATCTAGTTCAGTTTTGTTCAATGTTCTAGGGCCTGATTAAATTTATAATGAAAGGTCCGTGAAGCTCTCGCCACCGCTGTTCTGATAAACATAGACTAATGAAACAGTTCCTCTTATCTCGACAAAATTAAGGGATTTTCCTCTGACCTCTTTCTTTTCTTAAGTATCGAGAATCACATCCGCACCTTAAATACGCCGTCATGAAAGTTTCATGTCGCGACTCGGTTGATTAAGCATTGCACAACACAGATAGAACTCTTTTTTCTTTCCCTCCCTGAAAGCAGATGATCAGAAATTTTTCTGGCAACATGCAATGCGTCAAAAAAGTAGATTGAATGAAAAGGGAAATTTTCGTCAGTTAGAATCTTCGATATATTTTTTTCTTACCCACAGTCTTACTGTTGAGTTACAATAATTCACATTTGAAATCTCAGAATAATGCGCCAACGTCACGGGGAAAATAATTATAAGATGGAAAATCCTACCTGGTTGTGTTCAGAAACTTATTTGCTCTTAACTACACATGCACTAAAGGCCAGATGTCCCGTTATCTGGGCGGCAAAAGTGGAAGTGTATGATTGTGTGACATGTGAAAGCTGTCCCAAGACAGATGGCAAATGATGCACCTTTATGTCGCTCTTTCCACCACATTCAAGCTCAGTTGATATCGACTTTGCATGGCGAGCTTAGTATTGACCGTCCCCGCGTCTTTTGTTACGTTTGCCTTATGATTGTGTATGCCGTACAGCATATTGTCATGACCTGAGGATCTGGCGCAGTGACAGATAAACACATATTTGTGGAATTGCCATACTGATCGTTATTTGGAGCTGGGGAAGGGGAAGGTAAGCATTCCATGAGAATGTCAACCGGCCCTATAATCAACTACGACGGTCTTCTAGTTCCTACTTCTCTCTGTCCATATCTCTCTCTCTCTCTCTCTCTCTCTCTCTCTCTCTCTCTCTCTCTCTCTCTCTCTCTCTCTCTCTCTCTCTCTCTCTCTCTCTCTCTCTCTCTCTCTCTCTCTCTCTCTCTCTCTCTCTCTCTCTCTCTCTGCCCCGCCCCGCCCCCACTCTCTCTCTCCCTCTCTCACACACAATAAGGATTGCGACGGTTGATCGTTTTCCAGAGTCTTGCAAAAGCTGAAAACACAAACTTAAATGCAAGGACCAGTTCATATTATGATTAGTAAATGCTGCCAAATTGGAAATTCTCTGTGAGGAACATGGCACACTTTATATTTCAGTCTCGTTTAGTACTGTGTGTTTCACGAAACAGAGACAGATCATGTGGAGCAGGGTTATTGTTCGAAGAAATGGACGTAGATACATAGTGACTGGTTGTACGGAACAAAGATGTGTGAGAGAGTTGTTTGGAAGGGGGGGGGGGGGATGAAAAAAAATTAAATAAAAAAATAAAGAGCGAAAATGGTGGCTTGATAAAAAGCGATTGATGTTCATTCCATAAGTCATGTCAGCCATGCTTTTGAAGTTCCGTTGTGGGGATCTGTTTGGCCTTGGATAGAACTGGAGATAGAAAGAGAGATTTGTATGAGCACAGGTAACGATGTACAGAAGATATCAAAGATTCCATAGCGCCCTGGGCGGTAGCAAGCATTAAAATCAAAGCGTGACAGAAGGATTACCGTCGTTGACGTGTGGCCAGGTGTGAAATGGATATTGCGTGCTGAGACGTCAACTTTACTGCGGGTTGTTATAGTATGCTGAATTAGAAGCCAATGCAAATACACCCATAACGGCAACAGATCCCGTCTCAGCATCAGATCGTTTTGGAAATGGAATGGTGCAAATGTGATGGGGAAAGAATCTGCCACAAGAAACCGTCTTCATGGATAATATGACCAAAGTTACATAAAACAGGAACTCCGTAGTTTTGTTGGACTGGAGACACCGATAGTTTTGAACTTCGTGAAACAAGCGACTTGGAGAAACACGTATGTCCGCCTCCGTTCCCAACCGGAAGGAAAAAAACAAACGATACTGTACGATACTCCTAGTAATTGACAGATGTACTGCCCCCTCCACCCAATAATTTTCACTACACTGACCCCTCAGCACTAAAACTTGTGCCAACTGGCGATGTAACACCGGGAGCGAGCTGGTAGTCGGACGTTTGATCAGTTCCGTTGCAACTTTTCGATGACATTAACTGGGGCGTTACTTGATGACATCTTGCTCTTGCTCAGCCAATGGATAACAGTTTCAAAGTGCAGCGGCGGGCAGTCTCTTCAGGAATCGGCCAAACTGTTAAAGAGCCCCTCCCAGAATACTGGCACCCAAATGGCACCCCCAGGGATCAGCTGTCTTGGATAAAGAGGCACACTTGGATTCCCAAGCCACCAGAAAAGATGGGACAAGAAGAAGCATCGAAAAGCAAAGCCACAAGAATCTGCAATGAAACATAGAGATTGCGGGGAGGGACTGGCAGTGCGGAAGAGCCAACAGTCACGTATCAATAAAAATGGAGGGGATCAAGACTAGACAGAAAAAAATTACATGATATGGTTGTAATTGGCGTCCTTGTGGTAGAGAATTACAAACAGCCGGTAAGTTAACGCGATCGTAGCCAGTGTGTCATGGGAAATGAGTACAAAATTGATATGGTTGTATTGCAAACTTCCACTGTTAGAAATTGTGACTTTGCCCACTGTTTTTTTTTTTAACGATTAGAGGCTATTATCGAACACCACAAACGGTTTGTACAGGCAACATGCGGCCATACCCTCCAAACACGCGCCATGGCAACCCAGCCAAAAAGCTGTTAAAATATTGGCAACGTTTTTTTTTCTCCTGTTTTCACCCCAGGAGAAACCTCTCGAGGGAAAACTAACTGTGCTAATGGGAGGAAATAGATTTTTTTGTGCCGTTGAAGAAAACACACACACGTCAGCGCCGCTACCACCACCATCGCTACCAGTTCAACGACAATTACATCAGACTATTTAAAAAACAAGATGAGACATCCGCCGTGAGGAGACAAGAGTAGGTCAGTGACGTCAGATGTCAAGATGGTTAACTGTCCCCGTGAACTCGCTACTGCCAGTAATGAGAGAAATTTTATCCCTTCTTTCATATCACTGGAATGGATGTAAGGACCTCGAACGAAGAAGCCACTGTCTTTGGGTCGTCAGAAAGGGGGCGGAGCGTGGGAGAGATGACGTCCCATTGGTAGAGTCCTAGGTGCCAGTGGTGTCTGCTTAACTGGAGGGTGGGTACTGGGAAGGGAGTACGATCCCAAGTTGCATGACTACCATCTGCTTTGCATCAAAGAACGTGATATACGCATCTCTGTCATGGTGGTATTGGAGTAAGACCTCCATTTGTCTCTACTTAGAGCAAATAGTCCACTTATCGTATTCCAGCTTGGCTGCAAATGGTCCATTATTCCAGCTTGGCCAATGATGAATATGACAAGCCTGTAAGTCATTCAGTCAGCCATAATATGCCAGGAACCCTAATTGGTCAGTATTTGTCAGCAGAATACCTCCCTATGCAAGGATCAGTGAGACGCGTGTTGTTTTTTTTCCCAGGAGAGGTTGGAAGAGTGTAAATGATGCACTATGGAAGCCTTGTTGAGGGCGGCTGGTCTACTCAAGGCCACAGCTACCAGGAAGGCGCAGACAACACAAACCAGACCTCAATAAACTCATTACAGGCTAGGCCACAACGTATTTTCTCATCAGTTAAATCAAGATCCAACAGTCTGAGAATACCTTTATGGCAGTGCCCCAACGTCACAACTGCTTAATGTGCGAGACAGTGACGTAGCGCATCGTACTTGAACCTCAGCCATCCATCCACCCACTTAACCGCTTCCACATGGTCTTGATGGTAAACATGCGGCCTGAAGCCACAAACACTGCTTCACATTGTGTTGATCATTTATTCAGTCCTGGGGCATGGTTTGAGCCTGCTGTCGGCGTCGTCTGCCCGAGGAAGATACAAAACGCTGCATAAATCATCGGTGGTTGGATCGCCTCTTGTTGGAGTTTGATGACGACGCATCATTCCATTTGCAGACAAGTAGAAAAACGCCTTCATCACTCTTTTCCAAAACTTTAAGAAAATTTATTGGTCATTATTCTAGGGTATTTCTACAATAGAAGCATGGTATTCGCGGGACCACCAACTTCTTCCCCCAAATCAGCAGTCATACAATCTTGATTGTATGTGTAATACGGCCGTTTTACGACCGTCTGAATGTATGATTTCCCTGAGGTTTGGCCTGAGCCCAAACTGCCGGAATGTCACCCATGTCCCTGTGGTGGTCATAAAGGGCAGCACTCCCATTTCCAGCAGTACTGTTCAACGGCACGTGTCTTCGACCCCTGTCAGTATTGAACCTCAGAGCTTTTCAGGCATTTTGTAATCGTAGTGACAATTTTCTTCCCAGTACTGCAAGATGTATTCATTTTTATACCAACATGAAACCCGCTGGTATGTGCGGGTGTTAATGGTTTAGCAGTGTTAAGAACTGCAGTTCGCAAAGCGGAGGCGAATGCGGAGACAGTTATTTCATAGTTGACAGCTCCATGGCAAGATTCAGACAGCATCGAGAATTTGTTTAGTGTGCATGTTTGTAACTGGTTGCGTAAACCCTCTTGCGAGGTAAGAATTGAATGTGGGTTTCGGGAATGATTCTTCGGTCGCGCCCACTTGTATGCTCCCAAAACTAACCTGTGTGGTCGGCAACCATATTTCCGTCTCCTTGCCAAATTTTTAAAAGATCGAGAAAGATCGGCTCGGTAGATTTTGAGACAATTGGTGACAGAGTGGTTTTCACGTAATTTTATAACATTATTCGGAGACTGCACCATGTCCGATTTTTCACACGTACACGCGGTCATACGTATACGTTTATATAGTTCAAGTTCATTGTTTTTTATTAAACGATTGGACAGTTGTAAGACTTAAGGCAAGTGTTTTAGTCAACGCTTGGCATTTTTGAGGCCGGTAGTATGTCTGATACAACAGAAATACAGGAAGTAAATGCCAGGGCCTGGGGGTAACCAGGATAGAAATGCAGACACCGACGGCGGGATTGTAGTGCAAATGTTTGTTTTCCTGTAAGAAATGGCAAGAAAAATTATGAGCAAAGATTCTTCCGCATCCGAGCGTCCGCAGTGCGCACTTGAGCCAAGTCCGTAACCATTGATACACCGATAGGTCGAGAATCAAGTATCGTGCGCATTTTGTGCTAAAGATTTTAGTGGTAATAACAGACCCATACAATGTGTACTGGAGATTTTAGTAACGTTAGCGCCCGCCGACCCATAGCAACATTTTTGCAGCAGTCTGAGTATTTGTCATTTTTTATCTGATCGATTGTTGCCTTTCAAGCCGTTCACTCCTATCCATTTGAATGCGTAAGCTGCCGATATATGACGGCAACATATGATTGATACTGTACCCTGTTGTATGTTACTTTACATAATGTACGCGGATCCATACTGCAACTTTTTGTTGTTATTTTTATGAAAACCACAAGTTTTGTTTTTTTTAATTTAAATCCAGGAGAGTCCTCAAATATCTCAGCATGTTGGTTTATGTAAATGAAAGTGCTGCAGTTTGCAAAGCTGTTACCAATGGAATTCAAGCGGCAGAATACTGTATGAAGGAATAAACTATGTCAGGACTTTCGGGGGGGGGGGGGCGATGTGGACATAAACTATTGTTTGTTGTTTCAAGCAAACCGGTCAATGTTCTTGCACCGACCCTTTCTGACATTTTTCTCACCCTGTCTCTCTCTCTCTCTCTCTCTCTCTCTCTCTCTCTCTCTCTCTCTCTCTCTCTCTCTCTCTCTCTCTCTCTCTCTCTCTCTCTCTCTCTCTCTCTCTCTCTCTCTCTCTCTCTCTCTCTCTCTCTCTCTCTCTCTCTCCATGAACACGCCGCCCTAATCCGTCCATCTATCCGTCTATCCACCCACCGGCATGCTTGTTGTGAATGGGGTGTTGACATTTTTAACCCCGTTTCTGCCTACGGGACGGAGAGACAACATAAATACGCAGCGCCAGAAAAAAAACGGTGATTGTTTATCGAGACACGATAGTTTGCGAGAGAGCTTATGTTGTACAAAACTTGGCATTTATGATGTAGGTGAGTAAAATACAAGCACGAGAACAGGCATGCAAGTAATGATCTTCAGTTTGGGTGACAATCGCAGTAATTTACAAAAATTGGTATGGAAATGGTCCCTTATGAACAAGACACCGATTGTCCTAAACAAGCCATGAACTGTGTTATTTGAAAAGCAGCGTGTCAAACCTACCTTGGTGACCAGGAATTAATGCTCGGCCTAATGACAAGCAGTGGAATAAATTAGTATAAGTGGAGATTTAACAGAGTATGTTATGGTTTGATAATATCCAGTGGATCGTTCCCCACACTTATCACCTAGTAAATGTTTGAAACAATTTAGCAGTCAGAGTCACCAGTGCCGGCGTATTTCTCATTTCCAGCGGAACATAACACTGACACAGATAGAAATTGGGCGGCCTTCCATTTGCGACACGTGGAACATCTCAAAACTTGAGAGAAAAATCTTTCACCGTGCAGTGTCTGCGTTGTCACAAGCGCGCCCCGGGGCACCGGGTAACTGGACAATTATCTAAGTAGAAAGTAATGCCACAACTGCCATCTTTAGCTCCACTTACCCTGCACTCGAAAGTCCAAGAGATTGGAGAAAACACAAAATAACAGTCATTGACCCCCCCAATCAGAGAGCGAATGGAATGAGGGAATTTGGAGGTGAGTAGTGCAACAGCAGGCGTGCATTGGCTGCCGACAAACGCCACACCGCTTCAAGGACGTGAAGAGGTTTTGAAACAACCAAGGTGGAGTGGGAAATGGTGAAGGTGTGGCCGGCACACGTGACTGTCAGACCTGGGCAGGTAAAAACAATGGTTCTAGTACTCAAGTCATTACGGAAATCCTGACCTACATCCGGTGAGCGTTTAGCACCGGGTCAATGGAAACCTGCGGGCTACATGCGTTTTTGGGTGTCATTTCAACAGAAATACCGTATTGAGGGAAGTACCAGGGACAAAAATTGCAAATTGTAACCGTCATTTTGCAGTCAGCTTTTCACATTGGCTGTATGAATTTCTCTTGATTGCTTTGTTCTCTTGATGTTGGATGGCTGAATATGAAAGCAAACATGCATTTTCCTCATCTTTTTCTGTCACTGTCAAGGGTGATTTTATTGTGCTATGTCAAAACTTTGGTATTCGGAGCTTAAATTGAGATTTAAAAAAAAAAAAATTCAACAAAATTCAACAAACTATACCTTTCTGGAAGGCCGATTTCATTGTGCTGGCAGAACAGCTTTGAAAATGAAACAATTTAGCCGGCTTAAGGCAGTTACCTCACTCGGTTAGAATGCAACAATCACCAATACTTTTCATTTATCGGAGAAACAGACAGAGGTGGAAGTTGCAAGCATCGGCATAGAACACAGGGAAAAGCGAACAGGTGATCTAAAAACAAAACAACAACAAAAAAACAAATCCCTGCTTTCATTCCTCTTTCTGTCATTTTTGTCTTCTATCTCTCTCTCTCTCTCTGTCCGTTTTTATCTGTAGGGAGGCTTGCTTAGTTGTACCTTTAGCGTAGTCCTGGTCTGTCACTGAATTCTCTGTCTCTGACCAGGGGCAGCAACTGAGTAGCTCCAATGAGAATCATGGGCGGGGAAAATGGTACCACCAGCCTGTACGACAAGGCAGGAATTACGTGCGATAATAATCAGGGCATTGGCTGAAGCTAGGAATGTCAAGGAGAGGATTAACATCGCTGGGTGGGAACTAGTGGAATCAGCCACGTCCATCCATACTGTAGTTTTTTTGTTTTTTCGTTTTGTGTGTAATTCATCAGATCAAAAGGCTATGCTTTAAAACCGAAATATTAGTTCCAACCGAAATAACCAGGCCTGCATTTATAGTTGTCTCGTTGGCATGCTGTTTGTAGAGCGAAATTAGTGATGTGCTGTAATTTCACTTATGGGGAAAACGAGCGCAGAACAAAAAATGATATCCGGTATTTACCTTAGTCCCGTGTGATTGTGCACACTGTACCGTGTGTAGTTTTGTGAAACGGCAAGGACAGTGACAGCCCCCTCTTGCTCTGGGCGCCAGTAATTGGAAATGATCTCGTAGTTTCCAGTGGTTTATTTACTACAAGGCCCAGCTACCAGCTGCGTTGGCGTCGGAGCTGATAGATAGTGAAGATACGGTTGTATGGCTTTACTGCTTCTCTCAGGAGGGATATAAGGTCAAACTAGCTGAGGAGGTTAGAATTAGTTGGTTAATAATACTGAAATTCTGTTTTTCGCTCTTTTTTTTTTTCTTTCTCAAAACTAGACAAATGCCACCCAGATCCACTTTGATTCCAACGCCCTCAATTTCTCTAGACTTTTTACAAAGTCGTTGTTTTTTTAACCTCATGGTCTCTTTCCAGGCACCATCATGAAACAGTAACACCCCAGTAACACTCTCTCTCTCTCTCTCTCTCTCTCTCTCTCTCTCTCTCTCTCTCTTTCTCTCTCTCTCTCTCTCTCTCTCTCTCTCTCTCTCTCTCTCTCTCTCTTTCTCTCTCTCTCTCTCTCTCTCTCTCTCTCTCTCTCTCTCTCTCTCTCTCTCTCTCTCTCCAACCCCTTTCTCTCTGTCTCTCTCTCTCAGCCTACATTTGGAGGCGAGGAGATAGAAAATAATTTTGAAGTGCCATGAGAAATTCAAGCCCAGATAGCATTCTGCAGCCTCATGTTGTTGCATAAAATATGATATTTCCAACAGGGACCACATGTTTGGCTTCATGCGCCAGATACATGAAGACCTTGCTGATGTAAGACATTGCTGATCTTCAGCTAAGCTTTGTAAATAGTGCCCGTCTATTCATTCACCTTTTCACATTCAATTATGCATTTTCCCCGCCCGACCTCTCTCTCTTGTTTTATTGTAACAATAAGAATGGCGTGAACGCTTATAAATGTTTAACGAGCAGTCAGCCCGCCAGGATTTTCTGAGACGTTTTTTTATTCTCTCTCTCCCTCCCCTCCTCCCCCCGTCTCTCTCACTTTCTCAGTCAGTCTGTCTGTCTTTCCTCTATGTATCTCTCTCGTTGTCTCTCCCTCTTCGTCTCTTTTTCACCAAAGTCTGCCTGTCTTCCTCCTCCCATCTCACTCACCCCCCCCTCCCCCCCCCCTTTTTTTTTTATACAAACACTCCATAATTATTGTATCTGAATGAACCAATTATTCAGTCCATTAATGAGGCAATTAAGCACACATTGTGTCTCTTGTTTGATCACCCACCTGCTAGCTGCTGCTGGCCTGTGCTGGCTTGTGTGGGCATCCCACCCTGAAAATTGTCCCCACGACACCGACCCAGAGCCTGTGATTGAGTGAACGCCCCCCGCCCCCCCCCCCCCCCCCACACCTCCCATGACACCGCCGATATACTCACAAATGTGCACAACGCTGGCAGCTTCTGTACTTCCAACCCCGTCAATTCATTGTGTGTGCCGCCTGCGCTTTCGGCGTGCAATTGATCTAAGTAGTATGGGTATCTCTCACAGAACTCTCAATCACAGGGCCACTCATTCTTTGGCTAACCCGCTCACACACTCATTCATTATTCATTCACTCACTCACCCATACACATACAAAGACATCGCCAGCACATCACTCAAGCAAGCACACACACACACATAATTATAATCAAAAGCACAAGCAAGAATAATGTGGCACAACTTTATAAAGACGTCAAAATGCTGGTTCGGGAACGCCCGCCAAGGCTGTAAGAGAATAAGAGAATATGGATATGTTTTTTTGCTAGCAATGTTATGCGTCTTTCTTTCTCTCCCCAAGACATTTAATTCTCGGAATAAGTTAACAGAATTCTATCCGCGAGGATAGTTTGGACACGCTTATCCAGACAGGCATTTCGAGCGTTGCTGAACAAAGGAAAGGGGATGCGGACACTGAAATGAAAGTTCATCCTAAATAATCAATAATTTAAAAAAAAGGGGTGGGGGGGGGTTTAAAACAAGGATGAGACCACCAGTGTGATACCCATGATACCGTCAGCTTTTGATCACAACCGCAACGCAGTAACGTCATGGTGTTGGTCTGGAAAAAAAAAATTATAACCGTGGTGTCCACTTACATCTTACCGTTTTGTTTATTTTTAAAATCTGAGTACACCTTGGCATATCGTGTGGGTATTTGTCATATTGTTGTATGCCACATTTTACGCATTTTGAGGTGTTGTCATGGAAATGGCTGTCTCACTCTTAATTTCACTATGTATAAGTACCATTTAAATCCGTTAAAAACTTTTCGAGATATGGGTTTTTCGAAGTTTCAATTCTCATTTTCTTGAAAAGACAAAAATACACACAGGACTAAAGCAATATGGAAGACGCCCGACGATTATGCGATTCAGAACACGTTTAAAGCCTCTCGCCCGGATTGTGTAGTTGTGGAACTATCATCATTTGTGTGTTAGAAAAAAATAGTGGGCGTGAGCGTCAGAGCCGTGTGTGTGCACATTGTAAATGGTGGAAATAGGCTGAATTGCTGCACCACTAAGAGGCTTGCAAAATTCTAGATTTGTCGGCATTTGCAACAGCTCAGTAAAGGAGCAAAGCCTCATTGTCACGCTATATCTGCCAGTTGCCTTTGAAAGGGGCGGCATTGCATTATGGGACACACATAAAAAAAAAAAAAGAAAAAAAAAACCCCCGCAGTTATTTTGTTCTTGGTGAAGAGGACAGCTGAAGGAAGTGCGGCCACAAAGGACTTGAGTAGAGATGTTGACTTTATAGTGGTAGCTGAACAGTAGTGTTGTATAACAGCACCTTTGCCAGAAAGAGATTTAGTCTGAAGTTAACATAATAATGAAATCTTCAGGAATCACTGAACGTTGCGAACTTGCAGCTGGTTTAACAATTATTACTTGATTTTCTGGCCGAATTGACGTGCGCAGGTCAGGGTACTAGAAAGTGGGAGGGTGGGGGTGCTGGGGAAAATGTGGATCTGTGAGAACCGAATGTGTAAGAGGTGCCAAAAAAGGTTTAATCCGCAGTCCCGTTTTTATTCAAACAGCGCTATTCTGTCATCACATTGCTTGTTTCTGCCACAGCTGTCACAGCAGGTGAGAGCCCAGGAACCCTTGCTGCTGTGTGAACAGTGGTCTTTACTTGGCAAATCAACTGTGTAACACCTGGGTCTCTTGGGTGGATAGATAGATGGATGGATGGATGGATGGATAGATGATGGATGGATGGACGGACGGACGGACAGACAGACACAAAAGAACTCCACGACAACGAGGCCATAATAAAGTGAACGTTGCAGTGACTTTCTGCTCTGTACACAGTCACAGACAACTCTTCCCATATGGTCCTTTTGCCTCCTCATGTCCCCTTCTTTGAACTTGTTCGTCTTTGTGTATGTGTGTGTCCTCGTGCCTGCCCGGGTGCCAGTTAATGAGTTATTAGCATTTCATACACTGCGTCCCGATCACTTGTTTCATGACACAGCTCTCGCTCAAAAAGACAATTCGTATCGATCTGGCCGGCGCTCGCAGCAAAACTAGCCTCCTTACAGACAGGTTGTCCTATTCTGAGTCAAATAATGGGCAGCGGCACTGAACGGGGGCAGTAACACCAGTCAACGAAGGGAATAGAAAATGGAGGGTGGAGAGAGAGAGAGAGAGAGACATACACGAGAGAGAGAGAGGGAAGGAGAGAGAGAGAGAGAGAGGAGGGGAGAGAGAAAGACATGTAAGAGAGGCGAGGGGCCGAGGAGACTATTTCACGTTAAACTAGTTTGTTGGTATTGTTGCCATTTTCTGTTGTTGTTTTTTTTACCCATACATTATTATATATTATATGCTTAATCATCTGGGAGAGCGAATTTTTGTGAACGGTGGGTTAGTGCATCAATCAGTTCGTGATTGCTTGTAAAAAGGATAAATGACTAAAAGGGCTTGAAATAATACCGATCGGCTATGCTGTTTTTAAAATATGCATAATTTGATATGTGATACTATTTGGAAATAGATAGGTGAGGCGAGCCAATGGTGATATTCAATTTGCTTGCCAAAACAACCTGTTGGGTTACGTCAGTGAATGCGGACGGCACAACAGTAGCCCGGAATGGAATCTCTGGCGCTTTTTGCGTTGTTTTCTCTCGGCCCACGGCTCCCACTTTCACGCTCGCCTTCCATAGGGGCAGGAGCTAGATAATGGCAGACAATAACACAAGATAATTATTTTATTGGCTCTTTTGTTTATCGTTGTCGGGAGTCCATCAGCGAGCGATTATTGCGAGGATATGGTCACGGGGGATAGGAGGAAGTATCACCTCAGGGTTGGGCGGAGCGGGGGGAAAAACAACAGGGAATTACACGGTGTAGAGACATGAAAGTGTTCTGAAACGGAAGGAAGTATTTGCTGGGGGGGGGGGGGGGGAGAAGACATCATAACCTATTCTATCAGAATCTTCCATAAGGACATGATTTATGGTCGTATTCTTGTTAATCACTTGAAACGGGCGACAGTGTTCAGTGCAGTGTGTAATAAGGTTATTATCTGCGGAGGGATTACTTTAAACAAATCACCTGATTCAGTTTAGTAGAAGGTGGCACTTTGCCATGTCATCAATAATGCATATTATTTTCACGCGGACACACCAAAATAATGTTTCCTTGTGGGGAATGATTCCTTCAACATGTTAATACATGTGTTAGTTCTCTCTCTCTCTCTCTCTCTTTCTCTCTCTCCCCCCCCCTTCTCTTTTTCTCTCCCCTCTTCTCTCTTTCTCTCCCATCTTCTCTCTCTCTCTCTCCCTCTGGACAGAGTCGATACAGATGAGATGTTACATGATAGTTTAAGATTTTTAAAAAAATGCACACTCAGGCAGGTGCTCGGGCATCGTTCATATTATTTCATACCCCAACCTTATTCTCACTTCCCCACCCACGGACACCACCTGCCATATCCACTAAAGTTACCAACCAGCACCACCCTGCGGTGGTACAGCATCTATCGGGAAAACCGAACCTTTATCCAATACGTTAATAACGAACGCAGTTCAGAGTCAATGAGCCAGCAATGCACATTGCGATGGTGTTTTCTGGTTGGGAAAATGGCCTTCTTAATGCCTGAATGCGAAGACACACTGTTGAGATTAGCCTTACCATAACGCAATAGTCGTATTGGTTTGTGATGTGTGAAGGATTTCAGAAAACACCGCCGTCCGGAAAACACTTGTGGCCGGTTGCAGTACAGAAGGTTGACGATCAATGTTGTGGAAACACTATAGCGTGTGTCGCACACAGCCCAAAAGCTGCAGCAAGGAGATGGAGAGGTTGACAAAAAGATTGACTAAAGTCTTTATTTTTGTGCGTGCTTGCGTGTTTGTTTTAAAGCAGCATGAGTCCCAGGGGATGTAAAGGGCTATGATTAATTAAACTAGAAAAAGCACACTTGTAGATCATGCCACTGCTGGCAGTGTCAGGCACATTAGATCACTGGCGTTTTTACCCCTGGCAAATTCTAACCTTACGATGCTAATCTACTGTTACAATGGCACCCGGACCGATAATAGAAACATGGCAGCCCAAATTGATGGACTGTATACTATTTGAATAATGAATGGCTTTGGGTCGCTAGCAATTCCTCCACCAGCAGTAATTCCCTCATTCCCAAGTCTCTTCCGTGCTCTGTCATCTCTGTGTCCCAAGACGACCAAATGCTACTTTTACTTTAAGATAATTTTGCTATGTTTTGGAATTTTCATTCTTATCTTTATTATTTGTAATTATTGTGGCAATCAATTTTTCATTTTTAGTTTTCACATGTTCATAGCTGCCAACCAGTACGTATTTTACGTATTTACTACGTTTTTTTTTTGGTTCCAGTACCTTAATACGTTTTTGTGGTGAAAATTACGTTTTTGAAGAATTTCCCCATTTATACGGAGAAAACATATAACTCTAGAGGAGAAAACAAAACCGTAACTTTTGAACCTAGGCTAGGCCTACCGCTAATATTAGCGCTGGACCTAGCGATTCAACGGGCGCAACCGTAAACACAGCCCTACCGTACCGTGTCCTGCCGTACTGCGTATGCCTGAACTCGCGATAACTTTTGTATCCCCGCCACGGCCCCACTCAACCAAGCAACAGTAATGTTGCATAATAAGTTACCACGGCATACACCTTCGCACGTGTCCGCGCGCTTCGGCCGTTCATCGAGTTCGAGTAGGTAAAGCTCGTCGTGTAGGTCACTGGTATCGTAAACGATGGCGGTCAGTGAGTAAGGACAGTGGACACATTATTTTTGTGAAGAAGCTTCATTTTATTTCGCCGTTACGTTTTTTTTTTCCAGTTTTACGTAGCTTACAATCATCTTTGGCGGCGGTAATTCCCGGTAGCGAGAATCTTTTTTACACTGCGTTGCCGGAAAGGAGGTACTTCTTTGGAATCCCCATGACTATTTATAATGACCGCACAGGCGATCATTACGTCACCGAATTCCTTGGGTAAAGCCTGTTAATTGGAATTGGGAGTCACCTCCCTTTAACATGGCTATATTTTTTTTATAACAGCCGAACAACCGGTGAATTCCTTGGGTAATGCCCACTCTGATGTAATAGTCTAAAGAAATAGCCGCGAGAAAGATCTAGGTCAGCCGTCTTTTAGAATCTTGAACGTAATTGGCGATCACCGATAAACTAGGCCTATGCTCAGGCGTACGGGTGTGTCAGTGACGTAAGAAATCGAAATCAAGAGCCCATGAGCTGGTAAAACAATAGAAAAAGTTCTAGAACAATATGGACATGGCTTGTGAAGTGGCTTCAGTTCTAGATCTCTTAGTTACATACGTCATCTTTTATGCCTAACATGATTTGCGATAATGGATGGATTTATTTTATTTTTAATCGGAAGTCTTTTCTATCCAACTCATGAGTCATGAAGCCGTGAGTCAACATTTAGTGCAAAATATTCAAAGGAATTTCCTTTTGCATCAACATCAAACTTGTCCAATAAATGCATTGTGAGTCATAAGCCGCGTTATCGCGACTTCCTATTTCACAAGTCACATAGAGGCAAGTCTGACATTGTTCAATACTGCCAGAACAAGTTAGTATGAAAGAGTTATACAATTCTGAGGACAGTTCATATCATTAATAGTCAGTTCTTTCTTTACAAACAGAAACAGTGGTGATAACAACACATGTATGAGCATTTGAAGCAAAATATTTGTTTTCTGCTTCTTAAAATCTTATACTTTATCACATTAGGCCTATGTAAAGAGAATAATATTCCATAATGTAACAAACTGAGGAAATGATGATTTTTCAATGTTTTTTCGGGGGGGGGGGGTGTCGGTGTCTGGTCCGATATCAGGAGTCTGTTTTTACGTTTTTGAAAGTTGGCAGCTATGCATGTTATTTATTTATGCCGATTTTCATTGGTAATCTGAATGGATTGTGAACATTTCCATCAGCTAATGATGATCATGTGAATTTTTAGGAATGGATTAGTGGCGGAGGTAAAGCAACACACAGTAAAAGCAAAGTGTTTGCTTTGACACACTAAATAAAACGCAAAAATTGAAAACAGTTGTGATCACGGGTAATTGGCATGTATGAGCTAAATCATTTAAATTAGGAAGAAACAGTGTACAGATTAGTTTCGTATTCAGCTGTCTCTCCATTTCCTTCTCTTTCCCGCTTTTCTGTCATTTCTCCTCACTATGGCGTTTTCCTCCACTCCCCGACACTGACTGGCCTATGCACCAACGCACTCTCAGACTGCCCGGAATCCCAGTCTCCAAACACAGTGCGTCATTAAGAGAACCGGAGTAAGTGCTCTAAGCCCCGGCTCATCCCGGGGGAACGTTTTGATGGAATTCAGTTGTCATAGTAGCACACCAGGCTGAGGTCTCTCACTCTGTCCCCCCCAGGTCTTTACTGCTGTTCTGTCCTTTTAGGTTTCTAATGGTGTGTGGGGTGGATCTGTGAACAAGAGCCCAGTGCTGTTGGGATGTTGCGACCTCAGCTCAGGATCAGACGGGTCTTCATTTCACATTCAGCACTATGGCAGCGCCGTCCCGCTTTTCCTACCATCCTCACTCCCAGTAAGAACTTATCAGTTCATTATAGCCAGCCGTGATGTCCGCTCCGCGGCTTCAGGAACCGGTTATTTATAATCCATTATCGGAACTACCGGTACAGTCCGGCGTTTGGATTGGGCCAGTATTGGGCTGCTTCATAGATAAGTGCGTTTTTATGATCGGGAATTTGATAGGCGTTGTTTGAGAAATGGATTGTATGGTTGTCATTGAAGAGAGGTGGTTTTGCGGGATGTGCAGCATATGGCAATATCGCGACCTCAGCTCTTGTCTGTTCTAACTCCACTTTTTGCATAACTGGGAAATTCGACTTTAAACGTCTTGCGGCTTTAGTAAGTAGTACGATAAGGAGTTGGAATAAATTGGAACTGTGAAACAGCTTGACAAGTGCCACAATGCATTTTAAACTAATGTCAAAGTGTGCATTTCTTGTACTTCTTTTACATACTAAAAGATCTCCAATTTTTCCGAAAAAGGAGACAGCACAAACAAGAACTGAGATTGCGATATATAGACTAGAAACACGGCTATTATTTCACATTGAGAAATCGCTGAGATGTTTTAAGGTGGTTTGTTTTGTCCTCGTTTCTGTATCGATGTCACTTCCCCGGACCCTTTGTCTCCCGTTTCCACCCAGCAACTTGTGAAGAGCGAATTTAAACGTTATGCCCTCCGCAGATAACGCCTTTTGGCCAGAGCCGCCAGACTTAAGCCGTGTCCCGCTTTCCGTAGTCGACAATGAGATCGTAGCGAACCATGGATCTTAGGTAGGTTATGTTTGATTATGTACATTGTAATACAGGGTTACAACTCACAAACAACTTAAATTATGCCGATGCCGATGGCCCAGGGTATTATTTTTGTCTCGGACGGTGCTTTCGGTGTGGGTGGAGAAAGGAGGCTTACTTTTTATCACACGGATTTGACGGATCAAGGCAAGAGGTTCCTCAGACACAGTTGGTAAGCTGGGCCTGTCGGTGACACCTTCAAGTTTTGCCCTGCTCGTCCAGTTTCTCTCTCTCTCTCTCTCTCTCTCTCATCTCTCATCTCTCTCTTCCTCTCATCTCTCTTCTCTCACCTGTCTCCTTGGAGAACGGAGTTTTTCCCCGTTAAACAAGACGAGTTATCTCCCCTGAATCGTGTCGTATATGCCGACAAGCGGAAGTTATCAGAAGTTACCATAATTACTCAGTTCTCCTTTCACCTCTCAAGACTTCATACATATTATAAACGCACTCTGCTCCTCTCCTCATTAAAATTTCTTCCACATTCTCACTTCAGCCGCCCCACCCTCTCCCTCTGTTTTGGTCTGTCGGGCAAATCCAAACACAGTACGGTTATTTCTTTTTGCCTATGAGTGTGACCTTCACAGTTGTCATTTGGAGAATACTGTTGGTGGCTGGCCAGCTTTTGTCATCAGTTCAAATGCAATTCGCTTAATTTGTGTGACCCACCCAGTCGTCACGTAGCAAGTTCCAATGACGACTAGCTATCTTTGGTCATCAGTTCGAATTCAACTATTTTGTTTGCGTCACCTTGCAGAGTTGTTTGAGTTGTAATTGGGCAAGTACTAATGGTGGCCAACAAGCTTTTTTTTTTCCCCATCAGTTCACCGGCAATTATTGATCAGCCCCAGTTCGGGCATTTGGACCCATTAAACGACGAGAGCTCTTGCTTTACATTGCTATTGAGTTATCTGAAAACTCGATGTTTGTAGCCGCACGAATAATAAAGGAAAATTCATCGATATGTACAATGTCCCTGAAAACAGTTAAATTAAACACACATGCCGGGACATTGAAACGGTTAAGATATTCGATATTTAAAAATAAAAATAAAAATTAATGATGAATAGAACGGGGACAAAACGAGGCACACACACACTCCCGCAACCGGCAATCCTTCCGTTATTGCTAGGCAGTAGTGGATAGGGAGGCTAGCCAAATAATGAAGCCCAGCTCATTTCCATTTCTGCATTGTTCCACCCCCCGGCAGTAGATCTTGACTTTGGAGAGACTAGGGCACTTTTGTGCTCTCTTATAAATGAAGGAAAATCGCCTCCTACAGCTAATTCTCCCTCCTGCCCCTCGGCCATCCTCAGCACTAAACAGTTCTCTCGTCCATACATCATTGACTGTAGAAAATCACATCATTATAATCTTGCCCTAGACTTCAGTAGAATCATACAGCAAGACTTAATTACACGTCTTCTCTGTCCCCCCGAGCTAGACATCTCGTTTATCTTTAGCCCAAACCAAATAGTTTCTTGTAAGATTTGCAAGTTCATAATATTTTCTGATTGCCCGTATTTTCACACTCTGTCTTTTCAATTCGACTTTCCAGCGACAGCCCACAGACTGAAAATTGGTTTATGAACGCCAGCTACTCAGAATGAATGAGCTGCTCCGTGCTGGGCTGAAGTAGGTTATCTCATTCTACAAACCGATGTCTTTGGCAGGAAACATGTCTAAGCGCGAGTAGTTGTGTCTGCGTGCTTAATACCTTTGTGAAATAACTACAAACTGAAGTTGAGGCCCTTAATTGTTACAGCTGAGAAATAAATTATACTATTCACAACAGCCGAGGAAAGCTTGAAGCCTTGAAAGTTAAGGAACCTGAACGATATTGGTGACAAAGAATGGCAAAAAGAAAACGTTGTGTGTAGCAAGGCCTCGCGTAAGAAATATTTTGTCTTTACTTTAAGCCTTGCTGCGACCCCACAGATTTTCTGTGGTTTTTATATTTCCTCTAGAAATGATTATATGTTTGGTTTTACAAGGAGTCAAGTAGTATGTAGGTCGTTGGAATCTTTGTCTTTGCCAGTGTTTAAAATGTCGCTCCCACGGCCCATAGAACTGATAACCCATTTCGCCGTGAGCACGACATCGACTTGACTACAGGAGTGCATTGCAGTCTCATCATACTTTGACTCTCACAATCATTCCTTTACATGCCTTTTTTTTTTTTTTTTGGTTTTTAGATGTTTTTTTTTGTTCAAACTCAGTTTTGATTCATGTCCGAGTGGCTTAGTGTGGACTGCGGTGAAACGACCAAGTATTGAATCAAATGGTTGACATCGAAATAACTGCCGGTGGGTGGTTTGAGGGGGGGGGGGCACAACTATTAGGGTTTGCTTCAATCCATTATATCATTCGGTTATATTCTGTCTATCAACAGATTTCTTTCTAGTACGTTATGGACGTTATCGTGTCGATGTGCTTTCTTGTAACTCACAGCTCTAACTGCCGCAGTTTTGCGATACGTCAATCTTGTTGCATAGAGTATTTGGCAAAGGTGGACAATGATGTGGTTCGAGCGGAAATTTCAGAAAACGTGTACATGAAACATTGGCCATGGCAGAGCTTAGTGACCTGCCACTTATCACGCCCCGCCACGTCATTTGTCGAGGTGCAGGGCACAGACCACAGCGTCGGCATCCACACGCGTGCAAACCATCCATTATCTTCTCAGGAGCGTCTATTTCTAGTCACCAGTAAGGTTATATTATATTTTTCTATGCATGCAAAAATCGTATTGACCGCTCTCTCAACAAACCACGCCCGTGCTGATAACAATATTGTTGTTGTTTTTGCTCACCTCGTGGTGTTGTTGATGGCAGTCAGTGCAGTTATAGTATCGGATGTCTGAAAGGATGGCGCCTTAAGAGAGGGTGAGAGCGAAAGAGAGAGGGGGAGAGAAAAGGAGCAGACAGTTTAAATCAAATTGAAATATGTGAGAGATTGGTAGATTTCTCTTTGGTGTGTTTTTTTTTCTTTTTCGTAATCAGGCTTGATACTTTCCTTTTCAGTATTGACTATACAAACTGTCATTGTGTACTGAGACTGAAAAAAGTGTTTTTTCGGCACCAAGTTATAGAATACACACTTCTGTACTGGAGTTATTTGGGAGGGAGATAACTTTTTCCTTCCTATACAATTTCCAGAAGCAGGCCATTATAATTAAAAACTGTCATTGTGTACTGAGACTGAAAAAAGTGTTTTTTCGGCACCAAGTTATAGAATACACACTTCTGTACTGGAGTTATTTGGGAGGGAGATAACTTTTTCCTTCCTATACAATTTCCAGAAGCAGGCCATTATAATTAAAAACTGTCATTGTGTACTGAGACTGAAAAAGTGTTTTTTCGGCACCAAGTTATAGAATACACACTTCTGTACTGGAGTTATTTGGGAGGGAGATAACTTTTTCCTTCCTATACAATTTCCAGAAGCAGGCCATTATAATTTGTGTGCTGCACGATATGTTGAGTTTTCCTATGAAATACGTCTTGGGGATGAAATCTCGAGTTTCCCGCAATCAAACCAAGAGAATTATATTTGATTCCTGCACAGAAAACCTGGCGGGCTTGCTGCCACAGCCCCGACTTATGGAAGAGACACGGACTGGCTTTGAACTGCAGGGGGATTGAGGACTGCACGAAAGTGATTTTGCTGGGGCATGGCCGTTTTATTTCTCTCATTTTCCTTTCATGTGCTCATGGTCTGGGGAAAACCAGTGCCAGTGGTTAATGTAAACTGGCTGTAAAAGATACAGACGGCGAATAGATCTGGGATTTTGACTAATACGAATAAAACCAGATGGAATTTGGTCACATTGATATTTCGGCGTTGTGGAACTGTTTCTGTTACTCTCCCTATTTTTCCGGCGTGTCAGATCTCAAAGTTAACCATCACTTGTCTAAATCGGGATGTTTAACCCTCTAGGCTTCGTTTATCACCTGTGATACACAGAAATTTGTCACCCGGCCACAGTTCCCACAAGAACTCAAGGCGAGAAAAGTTTTTTTTTCCAGTAATTTCTACAATATACACCAATGAACCAAATTACCACGAAACCCCTTTAATGGCTTAAGAACAAATTCTCACAAAATCAGAATTTTCCCCACCAGCAGAAATGGGACCTAGAGGATTAACTTTATATCATATTGTCCTTATTTCTGACCGCTTGTTTTTATTAAAATTATATTTGTTTTAGATAGTAAAAGATGTGTACCTAAGGTATACTAAAATATCTGTACGTAATGTATACTATCGGCTTTATAATGTAGTAGCTGTAGAATATAGGTGGCCCCAAGGACCAGCTGGTACATGCTATCTGCATCTCACAGCCCTAAGACATATGCTGACACAACATACCCATGGAGTTGGGACTTGTATTCCACATGGAACAGAGTATTCTGTGTTGTTTATATAGAGAAGCATTTATCAGTCCATGTGGCCGTAGCTGGCTCTTGCACCGCCTTGCTGAGATATTTATCACTGTGACCCCCGTATCTTTTTGGTAAATCTCATCCACCAAAAGTAACATTGATTTGGGAAGTGTTTGGAGTTGGGGTGAGATAACAGCTTGACCCTTTCGTCAGTAAACGTATGTGGTTAAAAGTAGATTCATTCATAATGATATGGGTGAGAAAATGAAGGCCTAATACCTGTGAAAAGCGGAGAAGAAGTCGAAGCATGTGGGGAGTGAACAGGGACTTCTACCTCATTCATTGTGTCAAATAAATAAAAACATTCAAATGACAATTACAATTTGTGTTATTAAAACAATCTTATTATGAAAACAAATTGTGGCTGAAGAATTCACTGCGGTGCAATTTTGGCCCTTTTTATTGCTACACGCTATTTCCTAAATAACAGTTTCAAAAATTAATTATGGATTTAATATTAAGTGTCAACTAATCCAGCCCAATCGCTTTTGTATCAACCGATTGTGTTGATTCAAGTTTCAGGTATTTTTAAATAAAAAGTAAAACATGTGAAGTACAGTGATCTTTATTTAAGCTCCCTGTAGTAAGCCCGACGCACCAGAAACGATATCAATTTGCGTTCAAATCCTGCGCGCGCAATTTCCCTCGCAAAATGAGTGTGTAGTGCTCTGGTGCGCATGAAATCTATAAGTAAGACTGTAGAATTGGGAAGCTTTTAGGCCATGGGACCAAAATCCGAGCTAGTCTCTAAAGTAAATTTCGTTACACACCCCCTAGGGAAAATCTAGGTATGGTTTTAATATGTTCCCAGTAACCATCTTTGACTAAAAATCAAATGTTGTCATCAATAACTGTGCACATTAATAACTTATTTTAAAAAAATGTTTATTGCTATGTAACATCTGTATTTTTGCATGTTTGTTTCGTTTTACATAATTATATATTTCACAAAATCTCCACCTTTGAACGCAAAAGGCTTTTTTATTAGACCACCTATACTAACCAAATTTTACATGTCCATTTCAAATACCGCGGAGGGTGCACGGAAGTTTTTATTATTTTGATTAGTTTGGTTTTTGAATTTATAGAAAATGCATTATTGCCTCGTGCTGTCATTTTCATCCTCCAGCTTGCCTCCATTCTGTTATAGTACCGTGCATGTCATAAAAAGTAACGCTTGGTGCTCAGTGTCCTGGTGCGCATGAGTTCTGAAGCAGGACTGCAGATTACTACTTTTATTGTAAGAGACAGAGAGAGAGAGAGAGAAAGCACATGATTGTTTATTCTCGAAATTTCATCCAACTTTTCAAAGAAAACTGAATTATATTGCTATTTGCATCTTTCTTAGTGTGCATACAGCATTCCGTCATGGAGGCAGCCATTTTGGATTTCGCGGCGAAAGGCTCAATTCCATTGGTTGATTAAAATAGCATTGTTTAAATGGCAAAGTCAATTCGCATCATTAATTATTATTTATTGACACACTTTACATACAAATTGTACAAAAATATGCAAGACTTGAAATGACAACATTGTTTTTTTGTGAAGGGGAGATGCATAAGAGCTTGCATGCAAAAAATCAGCTTATCCCCTGAGGTGCGTAACGGAATGACAAGCTACAAGTTTGGTCCCATGGCCTATTTCTAGGCCAAATAGAGAGAGGGAGAGATAAAACGATGGGTTCATAGATTTACCCCGGATAATGCCGGTTACCTCAACTAGTAATAATAACAATAACAGTAATAATAATAATAATAATAACAGTAATAATAATAATAACAATGATAATAATAATAATAACAACTACTCCCTTACCGCCCGTGCAGATGCGGGGCTCTCTTGTAGAAGAGGGACAGCAGAGAATACATCTGACGTGATACTGCGTGTCGTAAGAGGCGACTAAAGGTGCAAAGGTCCTGGTCTCCCGAGAAGAGCCAGTTGGCGGTGGGCCAACTACCCACCCTGTAAAAATAAACCAGTTACAGAAACACAAGCAAATACTTCAAATCAGTCTTTTATCTTGGGAGAAGGGGGAGCATCTGCACCTGTAGATTCAATGAAGGACAATGGACAAAGCCGAAAGGACGCCACTGGCCCGACTGCTCCTTCATCAAGCAAGTCACTCCGGATTGCGTCGTGGAATGTCCGCTCCATGTATGAAGCAGGAAAGAGTGCCCAGGTTACAATGGAGATGAGGCGATACAGACTGCACATACTTGGAGTTAGCGAGACCCGCTGGATACAGTCCGGACTGAAACAACTTAATACTGGGGAAAAGATTTTGTATTCTGGAAGGGAGGACAAAAAGCATACAGAAGGAGTAGCGATCATCTTGAGCAAGCACGCCCAGAGGTCACTGAGGGGATGGGAACCCTATGGAAGGAGAATTATATTGGCATCATTTACTACTAAGAACAAGAACATCAACATGAACATTGTGCAGATATACGCCCCAACAAATGAAGCAACCGATGAGGACAAGGACGACTTCTACAACCAGCTTCAGGAAATAGTTGACACATTGCCAAGAAAAGATGTGAACATTATAATGGGAGACGCCAATGCCAAGATAGGACAGGACAATACAGGGTATGAGGACATTATGGGGTGCAATGGTTTAGGACAAATGAATGAGAATGGAGAGCGGTTTGCAAGTTTCTGCGCATTTAACAGCTATGTGATTGGAGGTTCAGTATTCCCACACAAGAGGATCCATAAGGCCACTTGGATTTCACCGGATGGAGTAACTGAAAATCAGATTGACCACTTTTGCATCACCCGACGATTCAGACGCTCACTAGAGGATGTCATAGTACAGAGAGGAGCAGATGTTGGATCTGACCATCACATGCTGCTGGCAAGACTCAAACTCCGCCTCAAGAAACAAGGTACCAGAGCAGGAACAAAGAGGAGAAAGTTTCAAGTGAGCCTTCTGGATGGAGACAAGAAGGAAGAGTTCCAGCTGACACTGAGGAATAGATTCAAACCCCTTGTTGACCTGGAAGAGACAGTAGATTTGGAGACTCACTGGGCTAAGGTAAAAGGAGTATTTACATCGACATGTCAGGATGTTATTGGGGAAAAGAAAGTGGAACACAAGGAATGGATCAGTCAAAAATCACTGGACTTGATAAGGATAAGAAGAGACCTAAAAGAACGGGTAAATGCAAGTCGTACAAGAAGCTCAAGAGTTGGTAACCAGGAAGAGTACCGAGCATCAGCTAAAGAGGTCAAAAAATCAATTAAAAAAGACAAAGAGGAGTTCATAGGAATGTTAGCAGAGAAAGCAGAGAAGGCAGCAACAGGAGGACACATGAGGATCCTCTACCAGACTACAAAGACTCTTGCTGGAAAATATGGAAAACCTGAAGTTCCTGTCAAGGATTACAACAGGAAGGCTATTTTTGGAAAGGAAGCTCAGGCAAAAAGATGGATAGAACATTTTAACAGCCTCTTGAACAGACCTCCACCAAGCAACCCACCCGACATTCTACCCGCAAGAAATGATTTACCGATCAGTTGCGACCCTCCGACTAAAGCAGAGATTAATGATGCCATAAAGCAGTTAAATCGAGGCAAGGCAGCTGGACCAGACCAGATCCCACCAGAGGCGCTGAAGGCAGATGCTGCTGGGGCTGCAGAGGGTCTGCACTCACTATTCTCGAGGATTTGGATCGGAGGCAAGTTTCCAAAGGACTGGAAGGAAGGACACCTCGTGAAGCTCCCAAAAAAAGGGGACCTCAGCAATTGTAGTAACTACAGAGGAATCACACTTCTCTCCATCCCAGGAAAGGTTTTCAATCGGATTATTCTCAAGCGAATACAGAATGCAACAGACCAAAAACTTCGCGAGGAGCAAGCTGGTTTCAGGAGTAATCGATCAACCACCGACCAGATCGCCACGCTGAGAATCATAGTAGAGCAGTCGCTAGAGTGGAACTCCCAACTGATAGTGAACTTCCTTGACTACGAGAAGGCCTTTGATAGCATCGATAGAGAAACACTGTGGAGAATATTGAGACATTATGGAATCCCAGAGAAGATGGTGAATCTTATCAAGAGCATGTACGAGGGGACAAGTTGCAGAGTCGTACATGATGGTGAGCTTACTGACAGCTTTGATATCAAGACTGGTGTTAGGCAGGGTTGTTTGCTGTCCCCATTTCTGTTTATCCTGGTGATTGATTGGCTTATGAAAGAAACCACCAGTGGAGGAAGAAATGGCATACAATGGACCCCATGGACACAGCTGGACGATCTAGATTTTGCAGATGACTTGGCACTATTGTCGCACACACACGACCAGATGCAAGCAAAGACTACAGCTCTAAACAAAATTTCAGAATCTATTGGATTGAGGATACATCCCGCGAAGTCGAAGGTCCTAAAAATTGTTGCACCCCTAAGCGAACAAGTCACAGTAGGAGATCAACCACTGGAAGATGTAGAGTCCTTCTGCTACCTTGGTAGTATCATTGACAATAAGGGAGGAACAGAGGCAGAAGTCAAAGCACGAATTGGAAAGGCACAGGCAGCTTTCATATCCTTAAGCAAGATTTGGAGAACCAAGGATATATCTCTAAAAACAAAGCTGAGGATATTCAACTCGAACGTGAAGTCAGTCCTGTTGTATGGATGTGAGACTTGGAATGCGTCCCAGGCCTGCATAAAGAGAATCCAAGTTTTCATCAACAGATGTTTGAGGAAGCTACTTAAGATCAGATGGACAGACAAGGTCAGTAATGAAATTGTATGGAAAAGAACAAGACAGAACCCAGTCAGAGAGGAAATTGGTAGGAGGCGATGGAGATGGATCGGCCACACTCTCAGGAGGCCAGGAAACAGCATCACGAAGAAGGTATTGGACTGGAATCCCCAGGGCAAGAGATCAAGAGGAAGGCCGCGCGGAACGTGGAGAAGAGCCAGAGAAAATGATGTGCAACGAAGCGGAAAGACTTGGAATAATGTAAAGAGGCTGGCCCATGATAGAGAGGGATGGAAGGTGTTTGTTGGTGGCCTATACCCTGATCCAGGGTGAGAAAGGCAATGATGATGATGACTCCCTTACAATAATTGTACAATAAAACACTGACCACAATTATTGTGGTCAGTGTTTTATTCAGTTGACACTGGGAGGAGATTTGTATGTCTGTGGACGTCAAAATATAGAATTTGGTATCGGTGTTTTACCTTGTGTTCTCAACTCCATTTCCCCGAACTGTAGTTAATATGTGTCAGCGCAGAGCTACTCGTACACCGACGTCCCCAGACTGCAATGTAAATCCTACCCAAAGCATCCACGGTCTATCCCTCTTGACTTCTCTCTTTCCGCCTCCCCCCCCCCCCCCCCCCCTAAATTGATGGATTTTGCGCAGGTTCGTGATCAATCTGCCGTCAGTGCGGTGTAAACATAGACGGTAGCCAGAAAATAATTACGGTCAGAACTTGAGAAGTGGAGCTGTGAGAACTCTTAAATCTGGCCGCGGGAATGGGAACAACAAAGTCAAAAGTCCCAGGCAGCCAGATTTACGACAGGTGCAAATGTACAGTTGTTGTTTTTTTTAAATATGTCATTTCATTGATATGTAAGGTGAAGAATTTTAGCTTTCATTTGTTCATTGCGAACTTCGGACGCTGGCAGCTAGCCCGTATTTATGAATTCTTTTTTACGGTGAGTATAAAAATAGTAATGCGCGCACGCAGAGTGTGGGAGAATTTGAGAAGCAGCAGAAAATCGGATAGTAACCTTTTTCTTGAATGCTTTAACAGTCTATCAATAGAAATTTTTATTTTTGTGACGTGGCACCAGCTGTTCGTCAATGCATATGTCGGTGGAAATACTTTAAGAATTGAAAGGATTCCGTGTGGATGCTGGGCTGAAACAGAATTGGAAACAAGAACTAAAAGCGTAACAGGGAGCGGCGAAGGAGAGAAAGTATGGAGAAAGAAAGAAGAATGAAAAGCAGTACGTGGATGAGAAACTCCGGAATCACCATCAAGCTTCTAAAACGTTTTCCATGTTAAGTATTTCATGACTCTTGTCTTGTGTGAGTGTGTATATGCATGGGGTGATCACCTGCTTCACTGAAGTGTATGTGTGCGCATTGAGCTTTTTGAGTAAATGGGAAAGTAGTTAGTGGGGGAAATGGGCCCTGATATCGCCCGCGACAGGAGAAAAAGAATATGAATGGAGACCTGACATGTCTACGTCATAATATTGTAACACAAGTGGACACTGCTACTTCATCCGCATTGGGTTGAAACTGCCTGGTTTGGTCTACCGCAACGTGGTTGCCCCAAACAAAAATTGTAGGTTTAGACCGAACAAAAGCGAGATTGCTGCACAGTGAGATAAAAACTAACCCACTCTTTATTTCTACCCGGGAAGAAGAGCCATCTACCCGTCCTCTTGACAGACGCATTTCTCTTATCTTGTCCTGTCGCGGGCGTGCAAACAGGTGGCGTGAGGTTAGCAAGAATAGATGGATGTAATAGTAAATGGTAAGTCCGTCTGCGGTGTGCCTTATATTTTATAATCCTCTTGATGAACACTTGAAGGCAGAATTCGCGTTTTTAATGAAGAAATATTGTTTGTATAATAATTATGTGATCAAAGTAGGCGAAGACGATAAATTGAATTTCTTACGGGCAATTACTGTTACGACACCCTTCCCCCCTTCCTCCTCCTCGCGTTCGTTTTTCACTTCTGTCTAACACACCTCATACCCTACTGAAACGCATGCGCATTTTCTCCCAGACAAAGACACGGTGACAAAAAGTTACCTACCCCGGTGCTGTAAGATAGCATGCTCATCTTGGCGATGTGAGGGGCGACGTGCTTTCGTTGTACAAGAAACTGGTGACCGCTGGTTGCTCAGTCACTGATGTTGCATAGTTGGCAGACACAGCTGCAGCTGTAGGTAATCCAATACATAATCCGCTTGTCTCACACTCACACATACATACATACACCACTGATGGTTCTCTAGCGGTTTTTCCACCGCGTCTTGATCCAGCTTATTGTCAACCTCGCACAGCATTCACCGACTCGGTAATCCATAGCGTCATCGTGTGGATAATAATCCATTGCGTGGATAGATGGTTGTCATGGTAACCATTCCGCCTATTTAATCACACACAAATGCAAGAAAAAAAAAACTGAATAAATGGGGGCTGAATTCACACTCATAAGCTGCCTGGTCATCTGTTATCCTATCTGAACTGCAACGATCTCGCAATGAACAGTCTGAGTATGCAACTCAAGTTGCCTGATCTTTTTGGTTGTGGTTACTGAACCACAAACAGCTATTGCCATCTGACAAATGGGGAAAAAAGGCACATACGTCTATTTCACCAACCTTTATTACACACACAATGCACTTCACATCAAAGCAGTGCTCACGCCGCCAGGAGACACGTGCTGCGAGTGTCGTAATAGACCTGCACTGAGAGCATTTCTCCGAGAAAAGCCATACCAAGGATGCCCCAGCGAAACAACCAAATCTAATACTCTATACATGAATTCCATCGCTATAGGCAACACGCAGCGTGCCAGAGCCACGTGGGCCGCATCTTATAAATGTGATATAAATATAATAAGTTTGGTGATACCTGAACATATCCAACTAATAAATAACAAGAAAAGGGAGAGCAGAATATAAGAGAAGAGTGTGTGTGTAAAACTCGCTGGCACATGACACTGTGGTATTAATGAGAACACTGGAAAAATTTCAGGCACTGCGTGGTGTCAGTATTTCAGCGCGCAGTTATATCCGTTCATGAATAATTTCTGTGCCAGTTTTGCGGTAGTGATGCCTAATGGCCTGATACATTATCATCAGCCAAGTGTCGCGGCTGTATAAGCCACTTAAGTGTATGATCAGTTCGTAGAATAGGGGTTTGGAAAGCCAGGTACTTGTCATAAACCACACGCAAGACCAACTTCACTACCGGGGGGGGGGGGGGCGGGGGGAGGAGGAGGAGGAGGCAAGAGAGAAAGGCGGGACGACTAGAGTTGTAGATGGCGCTTTGATGCAAACCCAACAGTTTTAATGAGCGGCTGATGCGAAAGCCGAGTGTTCCATCTCGGATATTGCCCCTGTTGCCAAAAGTGAAAAGTAAAAAAAAAAAAAAAATACTGACTCGTTCATCTGCCCTCCCCTCAGCATTTATGTGGTGTGCTAATGAATTCGGTGATTTAATGGGGTTTCTGAGAAAATGGCTGGAAGTACAAAAATGACACTCGATGCGTTATATAGAGAGTGACGTCTAAAACTGCCATCGTAATTAGTACGAAGTACTTGGATAATAGAGTCTTTGCTCCCCCTTGAAATGAAAATTAATGTGTGTACTGCTAGGGTGGGTTGTAAAGCATTCTTTGGGAGTGAGTGGGCTATGCTGCTGTTTTCTTGGTGAAACTCCTAACCACCCCTCCCCTCGTCATGTCCCCCCCCCCCCCCCAACCCCTTAAATTAACAAATAATTGAATCTCCCTGAACGTCATTTCTAATTCTAGAATGGAAAAGTAGTCGCTGTGGTGACTATAGTTTTCACGTTTTCCTTCTGTGCCATATTCATATAGTCGTGGAGATTCAGTGCGGAAAAATAATGGGCATTATGCGGCCCATTTCCCATTTTATAGCAATTTACTTATTGTTACATTGCAGTGGCTTTTTGCATCCCTGGAAACCGACAGTGGAACCTTGAAAAAAATCCCACTTAAATTTGCACATGAAGTTGGCTATGAACCCAGATAGATGCGACAGTTTGCACTTGTTCAAACAACAACAAAAAAATCAAAAAATCCCCACGTTTGCAAGGAAGAAAAATGAATGATGAAAACGTATTCAACTTGGGCAGCTTTAAATTTAAGTCCACGTTATTATGTCTGTTATAGCGCACCGGAGAGATTTGAGACCAAAAGCGCGCTGCAAGCATTAAAATTTGCAATTGACATGCATTGGCGTGTTAAATTTTGGTCTCTTTTTAATGTTAATGGGTTGAATTAAACGCGAAACGCGGTGGCCATTGTGTGAGTGTGTGTTACACAAGGCACACCGTCACAAGATCATGGATTCTATTGATTTTTAACACGGATTCTCTGAAATAATTGATGAAGGCCAATTCCCATGCCATTCGAAGGATCGATGGAGTACTTATTCTACCGTGAACACCAAATGTATTTGTCGATTTTGTTTTCGCCCAAACAAGGCATTGTAAAACTGCTTCAGGGGATTTTTTTCGGTTTTGTTTTTAATTTTACCATTTTAAGATTTCAATTCAGCCATGTCAAAGCAGGTTGTTTTTTGATACATCAAGTGAGAAGATCTTAGGTTTGAACTAATCAAGTGTTTTGTCAGCAACCCTCAATAGAACGGTACATGTAATAATAATATAATAATAATAATAATAATGTATAGCATTTATATAGCGCATATCCATTTAAAATGCTCTATGCGCTTTACAGAAACAACATGTCAACCACAGAGCAGAATGGAGCTGCCGGCGAAGCGCTCAACACACTGCACTGCTTCTTTCTCTCTCCCTGTCTCGCTCACTCTCTCTCTCTCTCTATCACAGCACTTCACAACTCACATCAGTTCACACAACACACAACTCAAATAATATTTGAATATTTATTAATAACAATATATATTTAATAAGGATAACTTTTAATCTATTAATTTCAATTAATTTCAATATTACCTTTTGATCAGCAAAGAAAAGCCTGGCCCAGGCCATGACATTTACTGAGCATCGCGCATGTATCATTGGGTCACCCTTGTCTTAATTGGACACTGTGTCAAAGGTCTCCATTGGGCACACATGGTCGAAAACTGAGAAGCCGCGGTTAAACAAAGCATCTGCTCCCATGGCAGAACCATCTAGCTCGATGCCCCTACAGAAAACCTGCTGTCTCCAGCAAACAGGAGGCGGCTTTCAACACTAAGCTAAGTTCTGTGCTTTTTCAAGCTTGGACCGGGTCACTAGAACGGGTCCGTTGATTTTGAGCAAGAGAAGTGAAACCTTTTTTTTTTCTCGACATTTTTCATTCGAACACATATTATTATGATGAATGTCAGGACTGTTTGCTAATGCACCCGCCTAATTGTTCTGTTTGATTACAAGACCGAACAATAGTGAAGGAAATAAGTTATCATTCAGTTGATACCTTTGAATTAGTTTTTATTTCTGGCATTACAGCTGACAACTTCAAGAACCAGGGCTTTGGGCCTAGAAGCTGGCACACATTTCACACAACCAACCCCCTGCAGATCCCAGCTGTTGTTGCTAGTGAATCATCCACAACAAAAGTATATAATTGTTATATAGATCTACCGGCAAGATGTAGATCATGATTATTCCCCCTACCAACTGTGACGTATACCAGTGAATAAGCTACCATACCGCGTCTTCGATACTGTGGGCTGGCCGGTTTGAAGGGTAGTAAAACATTTATGGTGATCCGGCAGCGACATTAGTAGCACATGGAGCGGCTATGGGTCATACAGGGGAGAATCAAAGGAAGAGGTATCCGCCCTGTGAAGTGTTGAAACATGCAGGTGACTAATCCTATTCACAAATTAATTCCGATCGGACTACGCTTTCTAGTGTATCAGTATGATCAAAGTACTTCTTTTGAAATGTACAGGTTTTTTCTTCCCCTCGGTCAGTGGATCAGCACACTGCTAATAGAATTCCTTCAGTGCAGTAGGGTGCCAGCAGCTGAGACCCCGAAAACCACAGCCTCAACCTAGAATTTCCTAAGTAGACCATAGGAAATATCAATTTGTGGATTTACACCCAACAATAAGAACTCTCTGTGATGACAGCGAAAAGCAGTAGACTTGTCATGCATTCTGTGATGGCCATCCATGGTCTACGCTACCGCAGCTTCACTCCTACTCGCTGAATCAGTGAAAGCACATGGCAATAGATACTTAGGTGTGATATTTCAGGTAACACAAACAGATTCAAAAGGTTGCCGTCTCATTCGGCAACGGTACAATGAACTTTTATCTCCTGGCGAAATAAGAGGAAGACAGAAGAGAAAAGACAGACTCACTTGGTAAAACGAAATCCAGCTGGGTTTTCCAATGGCGTAATATTGGAAACAAAAATGGTCATTGAAAGGAAATAAAAACATCGACAAAACAAACTCACAAGAATGCCCCACAAACATCTGGTGTCATGTTGTATAGCGGATGGCAGTAACACACTAGGCGTGCTGTTGATGTTTCAGCGCCTCCGGCGAGAGCGACATTTGGGGTACATGGAAAGGAAACTCATGTCGCCAGGTTTGAATTCTGTGGGAATGAAATCGAGTCACAAAACGTCAATTTTACACGTGGGCAAGTACTGTGTTCGATCTGCTAGCACGAGCATTGTTTTTATCCCGTGCAGGTGCATCCAGCATCGGGAGGGTGCTGGTTCCAGCCTCGTTGGTGCTGTAGCTGGTTATAAACGTTCCTATTTCGGGCGCGTCGCCATCATGCACCGCATGTTTACCCAGCACTTGTGAAACAATAAGTCACATTTTACGTGTTACTTTCAGTGGTTGCCGTGATTTACAAACGGCCAGAGACACAGTGCTCACCGACTGCAACCAGTAGATATGTAGGTGATATAGCTCTAGCCACACGGGTTCACCAAGGCGACACATATGCGACACTTTTGTTGATAGAATCTGAATCCAACGAAAATGTATCTGATTTAACCATGACAAAGTTGACGAATCACCATAGATGGGAACTTTTCACAAGCCATATTGGAATCATTCGATGTAAATCCAAAAAGGGTAATGAGAGTCGTTGTTAGACCACGCCATGAACGGGGGGGGGGGGGGACGGGGGCCAGAATAACCCAATCAGTCGTTGCGTCTGCAGTTTATGTTTTATCAATAATGATCGTGTAAACATTCGGCTTGTAATGGCAACGAAGGAAAGAGCGAACTCTTTAATGACAGGGTAAAAGAAGTCTGTGTAGTTTACATCTCTAGCCACATTGGGATACAAAACAATGAAATTGCCTTTGCTTTAACCAAGTCCTAAAATTATATCAGTCTTGAAAATCTCGTAGTACACTTAGATAAATGGACAGCAATTAATTTATCAATTAAATTCTGATGGCAAATGCTTGTGAATGGCCATATTCACTCTTACATCACCCAAAATCCATTTTATGTAGAAATGAAAATACCCCAAGTTGTATTTAGCATGCCGTTGACAGATCAACTGGAAATGTTTGCAGTCTGCAGATATTCAGCATTGGCAAATGTTACCACCCGGGTCTATCTGTGATGGAGTCCTTGTTTGCTCTATGTCGATAATAATAATAATAATTATCTTGAGGGAAACTATTTTTTCTAACTACAAGTACGGGCTACTGTCTTTTGTGGTGGTACCGTGAGCATAATGCACACGCCTAAGTTTTCTAGCAAGTACACCTCGACCCTAAGCTGCGAGGGGTCGTTATCGAGGAGACGAGGCGTAAAAACCGATCTCAAATAAACAGACAGTGGCCATTAGTATTTGAATGAAGTTTCATGTATTTGATGTAGTCATTACTTCGAGCAGGGCAATACGGCCTGTCTGTAGGTTATGAGCGTCTGGCTGGCGACGTGATTGTCCGCTGCTGCTGCTACGGTTGATGGCGCATGACGTAGTTGATTTGTCCCTCATTTCCAGATTTAATTTCTTGCCATTGAAGCATCAGGTGGAATTTTGTATCCCAACCCTAGGTCTGGTCGCGACTCACGGCCGCAAAACGAAATGGGTTGCATTCCTAATGATTACATGGCATAGTCGGCTCTTTTTGCCGATCGCAACCATGGCGCTGTTGATTGCAAACTGGTGTGGGTTGTTTTGATGTAAGTATTTACATGTGCATTTCTTTTCGGCGAAGTGAGGCTACTATATCGAAGGATTGGACCCTGGCCAGGGCGCCGGCGAATGAGTGCTTTAAGAACACGGCAAGAAATTAGAGAAATTGAATGAGAGGAGATGAGCGAAACAAAAATTATTCTCTCTCTCTCTCTCTCTCTCTCTCTCTCTCTCTCTCTCTCTCTCTCTCTCTCTCTCTCTCTCTCTGTGTGTGTGTCTCTCTCTCTCTCTCTCTCTGTGTCTCTCTCTCCGTTCCTCTCTTCCCCGCCGCGGGCTCAAACTGACATTCCAGATACACGACTATTTGCAGAATCCATGTTAATTTAGTGAAATATTCGTGAAATTTATCCACGATTACGGAATGCGGGTGGGAAAAACAAAAAGCACAGGTTATAATGCTTGTACCCCGGATACTTTGATTGCTTAGGTATGCCAATGTTGGTGGACGCCGGCTGCAGATCAGATGTCCTGACCTCAAAGCTAACATGTTGTGACATATGACAGGAGTAGGTATTTACATGACCGCCAACGTACACACAGGCCAGGAATACCAGCATTGGGGGCCAACAGGTCAGTCATCTTCTGGCGTCCTCCTCCATGCTGGATTTGTCAAGTGCCTGGCATTCCCAAGTAATGTTGTTGCTTTGTTCACAATCAGCCGGTTATCTGTATAGACAAATTATTGCGCTGCATGTCTTGCTTCTGCGTTGTCAGCTTGATATTTGTATTTGTCTTTCATTATATCTGTACAGATACATGTACTTCATTGTGATTCACGAGTTTTTTGTTTTGTTTTTGTTTTTTTTTCTTTCTTCCTTTTTTTCCCGAAGTGTTCTGAGAGGGCTAACCTAGAACAACCAAGTGCCAGCAGCTCAGGTTGGCACTGCATGGCTTTAATTCTTCACGTACCCAAAAACTGTAGTAATTGATTTTGACTACTTTTCAGGAGAAAGAAAACACCGTTTTATTTTAGCACAGCTGGTCCAGTGACGCAGACTTTTTGATTATTTTTCGGCCATGGAGTCTAGAACCAAGATCATTCCATGCGGTTTTGAATGTAGTTGTGACACATTTGTAAAAATGGACTTTTCGACTTTTAAAATTACCACAGTCGTAGGGAACTGCGGTGAATTAATCTAAGAAATGAGAGCACACAAAGTGTGTTGATTTGACAGTGTGATATTTGGGATTGTGATATAGGGGCAACCTTGGCCGTATAATCTAGCTGCCAGTAGGCCCACTGATCGCCAGAGTGTGAGACTTTAAATGGAGTTACTCTCTTTTATAGAGAGACGGTAGGTCGAGTTCCCAACTGACATTGCCGGTGGACCTTGCATCCCTCACTGCAGCTGATACCTTGGTCCATGGCATGCCTTCAATTCATAAACTGGACCAGAATATATATATATATATATATATATATGAAGAAGACTTCAGATTTCATAGGAATGAGTAGACATAATACAATTATCTATACTAGCCGACCCGGGCAAGACAAATCTAGCAAAATTTCCTTGTCCCAAGCCCAACTGTATAATTATCTAGAGCAAGGTCACATTAATAACGGCACTTGGGTTCGATGCAAAGACCAAGGGACCGAGTTACCTCAATAACTATTCCTTGCCAGTATACACAGATGTGATAGAGTTGACTTTCGGCCAGCTGTGTGTAAAAAGAGACGAAAAACACAATTTCCGGCCACTCTTTTCCATGCTACTGGGCGAAAATGCCGCTCTTATTTTGCTGTTCAAAAAATGATGAATAAATAATGTTCATCGCTGAAGTTTGTCCGAAACGTGGGTCAGACCTGTAGAATTTCCGACTATTTTACCACGACCAAAATAAAGTCTTTTATGCTGAAATATAAGTACTCGCATGGCCATGTATTCTTGCCGCGCTGCTGCGGTGCGGAAAAAAAATTCAGACTATTTTGACACAAAGCTTTATCATGTTTGATCGCGAAGTCACTACATTTTAAGTGCTTGCATATTCACCCCCTTGCTCCATTATAGTAAGATGCATGTACGACCTAGGTACGCATCTTCCAAATCAAATGATACGTACAGTGGATCAGAATACAGATCTTTCTAACCTCAAGAATCTCATCAAATGGTTGAGATAAGTGGAAAATAAACGTTATCTTAATGACAGTACCGAATTTTGTGTAACTATAGCTCACCTAGTCACTTAATAAGTTTTTATCTCCGCATTACATGAGGGCGGCTGGAAGTAGTGGGAGATTAGATGATTGTTCTGGAGTAGATAGAGGGATTGAGACTTCATTTTTCCCCCAGACTGTTCCTTGATGAATGAATGAGTGAGTGGGTAGGGACATGTGGGAGCGAGTGGTTGGTAGGTTCAGCTTGTCGAGTCTGTACATCTCTCTCCCCCTCTCTCTCGCTCTCTCTCTCTCTGTCTGTCTGTCTCTCTCCTTCTCTTTCTCTCTCTCTCTCCCTCCTTCTCTCATACACACACGGCATGCAGCTGCCTCACTGCTCCCATCTTCTAACGTTTACTTCCGCTCGACCATTTCCCGTCTTTATCTTCCCGGTGCCCATATCAGCAGTTAAATTGGCATTTCCTTGCATTATTCCCGTAGAGAATGGAATCATTTGAATCTATGCTACATCCGGTGACCATGGCATATTTCCCACCAGGATCAATACCATCATTGTGAGCGTGGTGTCTTCCTTTATGGCTTCTCGTTCTCCATACACTCTCGTTCTTTGTCTTTCTGTATTTCTGTGCCCACCAGTAGTCCTAGTAGTAGTAAAGTATATTGCGTGGTGTATAGTCGGTCTAGAGGTACGGTGCTCACCTTTCATGCCGAAGGCAGTGGGTTCGATCCTCGATCGGTGCAGGCATGTTTGACTTTTGTTGGGAGGGGGCGGGGGGGGGGGATTCCTGTCCTGATCCTGTGGTAGGTAAGATCGAGCACCTAGTCTTCTCGGATAAGGACGAAAAGCTTGGAGGGCCCGTGTGCGCATTGCGCACCTTAAAGGCACCTTGGCACTTGAAAGTCGAGAAGAGCAGGCCGAAGAAGGCAGCTGCCTGGGCAAAATTCTAAAAAAAAGTAATCCCTAGCACAAAGAAACACACGCACGTACGCACGCGCGCGCCTACACAAACAAAAAGTGAGGTGTAAATGCCAATGGCAGCAAACCCCGTAAAATAAGACCTAAACACTGGCTGGTGTATAGAGAGCACTTGTCGAGGTTACATAATTCTGAACCTTCAAGTATTTTTTGTTGTTGTTGTTGTTTTTTATTATTATTCATTATCATTGATTTATTCATTCATTCATGCATTTATTCCTATGTTCTTTACCAATGTCAGGACGTTCATTAGCAAGTCAATATGGTATGAACAGAGAAAGGGGAGGTTATGCTCTTGCTGCCGTGGAAAATTGGGCTGGGTGGGGGTCGATTCCTCTATCTGTCTGTCTGTCTGTCTGTCTGTCTGTCTGTCTGTCTGTCTGTCTGTCTAGCTATTTGTCAATCTAAAGTTAATCTTTCATACATTTATTTCATGGTCACTGACCACAGGGACCCCCTACTACCCCAGTGTGACCTTATGTACACTCAGCAATGGCCCCTGGGTGGATCATACTTATCTGTTATGCCCACCAACTTTCTCGTTACAGTAATGACGGTTCAGACTCCGCAAAACGTGTGGGCCCCAGGGAGAGTCACCAGCTATCTCAGCGTGGAAAGGAAGATAACAGACACAAATAATGCGGTGCCCGAGCGCTGCATGGAAACCTCATGTTAGACATAGCATTATTTATTTATGTTGGTCCCGCGATTGTTCATCCGTCCACCCGTCTGCCGATCCCCCCGTCCGTCGATCAGTGCATCCATTTATTTTAAGCGTCATCTGACTGTCCACCCTGCGTCTGCATATCGATTCTTCAGTAAATCCATCTATCCAGCCATCTGTCTACTCATTTATCTATCCATTTGATTTATCTGTATGTCCATCCATCTATCTAGTTATCTTTCCATCCTTCCGCCATATTCAATCAACTATCCACCCATCCTTCTGTTCGTCCATCCATGTACTTGTCCACCCGCCTTTATTCAATCTGTATTTATGCTTATGTTTTTCTTTCATAAATTGGCAATTGGCAATTTCCACATCCCCTTTCTTCTCCCACCCTCTCGCCTCAGGGTCATGCATTTCCCTCCGCTCACGCACCCCATTGCCTTGCCACCCGTCCCCTTTACCCCAGACCAGCCGAAGCTCCTAGTCATTGCCCACGCCGTGTGTTTGAGAACATTGTCAACAAATGATGCGACATGGATTGAATTCGTGACTGTCCATGTTTGTTGTAGAAAAGAGGGTGGGGAGTTTGGGTGTGGCTATTTTTGGGAGACAAACCGGTCTGGGACGATTGTCCACACAATATGTAATGATGAGCTGCGACCGGACCCAGCTCACGGCGGCATGTACACCGGGTGATAACATGTGAGAAACTGAACAAAATCGTGCATGAGAGCGGCTGGACGGAGTTTGTCAGTGCCTCCGATGCAGCAATAATACAGGTCGAGCAAACATACCAACGCCCACACATGTGTGAGAGTGGGAAATAGAGAGAACTTTCTGTTGTTCAAACAGGTTATACGTGAGAATGGTGGAGAACCGGGGATCTCTCAGCTTGATGCTCTTTGTTCTTTCCTTCATCCTCCCCGTTCACCTTCCATCATTTGACTGGCTCTTCTCTTTCTCCCTTATGTGGTGCTTCATCAAAACCCCAAGCCTATCTATCCCTGAAATACATCTAAAAACTTTATTTTAAAATATTTTTTTTCATCATACAGTTATATGAGAGTTTCTTTTGGGTAGAGAAGTCTGTCATGCTTCCATGTCACCCCTCCTCGGTATGTGGTTTTATGATGCGAAGACAATCACTGTTTGGTTTTGAAGGGGGGGGGGGGTGCACAAAAAATCTCTCTCTCTTTCTCTCTCTCTCTCTCTCTCTCTCTCTCTTTCCCCCCTTGATTTGAAGCTTATACTCATTTGCAAACTCCCTTTCGAATGTTTGCATAACATTTTTTTTTCCAGAATTTTACCAATGTAATGATGTCATTGGAACAATGTACTTCATCTAGTGAAACTTAAAATTGATGAAATGTATACCGCGCATAAATCGGGTACCCAAGAGAGACCATAAAAAGAGCAACATGGCTGTTATCGTGCCGACGCGCGGTAAAGCAAAATCAAACGTCTCCCCTTCTCTCCCCCCTCTCTATCTCTTCTCTCTCTCTCTCTCTCTCTCTCTCTCTCTCTCTCTCTCTCTCTCTCTCTCTCTCTCTCTCTCTCTCTCTCTCTCTCTCTCTCTCTCTCTCTCTCTGTGTGTGTGTATGCGTGTATCCCTTTCAAACTCTCATCACCGCGCATGGGCAAATTGATAAAACAATAAACAGTAATAAAATGGACCCACGCACCCCGAATACTAGACGTGGCTAAGCTGAACCAGGATGTAAGATCAATCACTAGCAAAGCAACTGGGTTTTTTTGTTGTTGTTGAACCGCGCAAAAACCTGCCGCGTTGAATGACGACAGTCTTTGATCCTTTCCCCCTGCTATGTTAACTCTATTTTCTGTACCTTTATCTTTCAGCGACAACAGAAATCATTGGGGAAATGGTCATTTTGTGCGCAGATCCCGGATCTACGGGAGTTTTGTCTGTCAAGACAAGACTATTTCTAGACAAAGGCGTAGAATCGTTATTTCCCCAGAGTGATTCCCGGGGGCGGGGCACAAGAGGAGGGAACGCTGTACTTGCAAAATTATAAAGACGAACTGTTGGCCCGGTTGATTAAGTCTCAGTAGCAACTCGCGAAATGTCTTTTGTAGCAGTGGCTGGGGACTGGTGGACATTGCCGTGGCCACCTTGTACATATAAGTTGTTTTGTCGCTATGTAGCAGGGTTTGTGTCAACTTGAGGGCATTTAAGTAAAGCATCCAGTAACTTCAGTTTGTTTGTGGCAAGGAATTGAGGCAATTGAAAGAAGATCAGTGCCGCGCTGTCACTACGCAGTTCCTTCTGAATGACCTAGTGGCTGAAGTGCGAGATGTCCCATGTTCGAATCGCGTTCGGCGCTGAGCACAACTTCAGGAATTTCTCCTGGTGCTTTTAAGGCACTCATTCATCCGTGGCCTGACCAGTACCCAAGCCCTGTCTCACTGTGATGAAGAAAACCGTAAAATCTCAGGAAATAAAATTAAAAGAATATCGGGCAATAATAAATGACTGGATTAAAATCCAAGGGGGGACTACTGTCAGTAGTATTTCCCCTCACACCAAACGGGCCAGGCAAAAAAGTCCCTTCAACTCCCCCGATGTCTGTTGTACGTAACAGGTGACTCCGCTTCATTTCATTTCCTTGTGTGAATATCGTTACGTATTAATATTATTATTGTTATTATGCCGTTAGATTTTCTTTTTTGGACCACTAGACGTTTTTGTTTCTCTTTATCTGTCTACTTGTTAGTTCGTCTGTCTCACATACTCGTTTATCACCAGCTCTGAACATGTAGGAGAATTAGGGAATGGGGGGGGGGGGGGGATATGTTTGACGTCAGCGTGGCCTGTGTATTCCGTCTGCATTTTCTCTGACACATGAGTAAGAACATGTTTATGTTCATCGAGCACGGCGAAGGGAAAGGGAAAGCTGTTGCTAAGGTAGGCCCAAAATAATATTTGATCAATGTTCCGCGGGTATCTGGATTCAGCTTTGGTTTCGCCCAGGTTTTTCGCGATACAGAAATAGTTAAATAGAAATGTGGATCTGTAGAGATTCACGAAGGTCATTGGTCAAACCAACACAAGTGTATTTTAGTTTTAAGGCAGAGCCTGACCGGGCCGGTAGCCTTTGGATTTTAAACTTGTGGCAAGACTACCCCATACTTTGGCTTTACTGAAAGAACATAAAAATCGGCAGTTGTCTCTGAATTGTCGGTTTGTATGAGACATTGAAGTAAGTTGGATGCATTGAATAAAGTTTATTCCACTCCGCAAATCTGAAGATAGTACTCACAGTGGTGACTCACAGTGGTGACTCACAGTGGTGAAAACTAAACATTTTGATTCTGGTAGTCCAACCGGTAAGCTTGGGAAGGGGGGGGGGTATTCAAGAGACCATGAACTCTGGGATAATACCAGTCCCTGTTCAACGAGCCTAGAATTATGCAAACACAAGTCACCATGGAGATAACATTAACAATGATAGCGCAGGGAGTGGACCATTCTAGTTGATCTCCCTCAAACAAATCAAATTCCAGAGATGAAAAATGATAAACCCATTATGAATCTTTTAATGCTGGTAGCTGCGTAACTACTACACAAACAAAATACCTTTGATGTGAGAATTTGAGCCGATAAAAGCAGTTACTGTAGTGTGCTGAAACAGATATTTGCTCAGTACTAGATCCTATCACGCACAGCAAAGTGCATGTGTAATAAAAACCTCTAAAACAAGGCTGGAGACACGATACATCCAGATTTTTTTTTATCTCTTGTCACAATCCGTACTGTGGAATTGGAATGCTGAACATGGCAAGTATCGCTGGTATGAAAGAACGTATCCCACCGACACCGGGCACATACAGCTATGAAACCATTTAGTCACGCACTCACTGCCGGCAGGTGTCCAATTTGATAACTTGGTGTCTGTCGCTCCGACTGCTGGAGAGCAAAGATACCACGCCCGCGGGACCCACCCACCATGGAGTTTAGCGTGGTGATGAGGGAAAACACAAGAAAATGGTTCTAGATTCTCCGGCCGGATTGAGGGTCAGAGGTTGCTACAACAACGCCCGCAGTGTCGTCAGTTAATGAGCCGCATACTGTCTATTCTTTCTATCTGTCGAATTTGTTTCTCTCCATTTAAAAAAAAATAAAAATCAATATGATTAATTGCACCGCTGCCACAATCAGCTTAAGATGGCCTCATTTAGCTGCTTGCCCGATAATAAGGCATGGAAATGAAGTTGAACACGTCATCTGCTGTAGTCAAAGAAAGACGTACAGTACAGAATTGTGCCACGCCTTTTCCTATTTCTCCATGGAAGAATAGGTGTGTAATTTTCCAATTTACTCACACTTTCTTGGTGATTGTCTTCAAAAATGCCTTGCATATTAATGAAATGGATTCCAACAAGAGAAATTGTAAAAGATGGATTAAATTTTAGCTTGCTGTCCATAGACGACAACGCACGTCCACTGTGGGATATAATATCTCCGGAGGTATGTCAGTCAGTTTAGAAGAATCCTGCTGGATGTGCACAGCACGATTTCAGAATTCACGCTTAAAGCCAAAGAATATTGATAATAAAATTTTGAGGTTTGTGGAATATCTACACTGTATTGAAACCATTCCAAGACAGTTGAATGTGCGAGTATACCAAACATAGAGCCCAAACTCTGGACTTAGGCTGGGTGTATGTGTATGACCGGCTCTGGCCACACACTTTGACGGACACTTTTTATTTCTCTTTTACCCTAGCGGTCTTCTAAACATCCAGCGATCTCAGATCTGTACCGAGTAGTCGTGTCCAAAGCTGCTCCCACGCGTCCCCGTCTGATGACGTGCTTAGATTCCTTCTTGCCGTTGCCTGTTACAACACGAGCTTCTAATAAACCGTGGCAGTGATAACGATTGCAACGTAGATTTCAACATGTACCAAAATCAATACTGTTTTCTCTCTCTCTCTCTCTCTCTCTCTCTCTCTCTCTCTCTCTCTCTCTCTCTCTCTCTCTCTCTCTCTCTCTCTCTTCCCTCCCTCCCCTCCTCTCTCCTTCCCCTCCTCTCTCCTTCCCCTTTCCCTCCCTTTCTCTCCCCCCTCTTTCTCCCTTCCTTTCTCTCTCCCTCTCTCCCCTCCTCTCTCCTTTCCTCCCTTTCTCTCTCTCTCTCCCCTCGCTCTCTTCCTACACTCATTTCTGCTCTTCCTCCATTCCTACTGCTGCTACATGAATGTTTATTATCGTTAATAGGACAGTTTATCATTACTACAGCCATTTTTGGTCAGGTGGAGATGGCCGCACTGTGAATCAGCGGAGATGCATGTAGGTCTGCGTGGCGTTTACACTTTTTTTTTCTTCCCCTGCTGGGTTACCCAGCCAATCTCCTACCCTCTACCTGGCCTAATCCCAGGGACATGTCGTGTCATGTGGAAATATAACAATTTACCGTGTAATGAGTCAATGCCTGGACTATGACATAAACAGTCATCCCAGTTGTAACTTGACAGCACCACCTGTCTTGTCTGACACAGACCAAAATAGAGCACAGCAGTGTTTACATTGACCTCACTGTACCGCTTATGGTCAACCTGGTGTCAGAGTTAAAGAACCTGGTGTCAGAGTTACGGGGGGGGGGGGGGCACTCATTTCCGCCTCTTCCCCAGGAAATTTGCGGAAAATGCTGGTATACGGAAATCTCCGCCAAACGTGTTGATGTAACATGTACACAATTATTATTTGTGTATCACATACAGTGTATATGAAAGGGTGGTGAAACGGGGAGGGGTACGCATGTGTTTAAAGCAAGCGCTGATGTAATGATTGTGAGGTAAATTTTGGGGTGTTGCAGGCTGCAGCTGGCAGGAACAGTTCCGTCATCACAGGGTTGGCTAACGGGAGTCATGCACGCAATATGCCAATCATGACATCACCGCGGCATTTGTATCGGAGACTGGCTATAACACGCAATTTCTTGGAATAATTTCCACGCAGATTTAACTGGACTGGGGTGGAAGGGATTCAGTTCCCTCTCTTCTTTTCTGTGCCCACGCCCACCCTACCCCACCACTGAAAAAACTGAACACCTTACAAGTGGTAATCAAACGTACTTAAAGGTGATTCAATCCAATGAGCCGTTTATGGGCCTTCAGAAAATAGGTAATGACTTTTTTTTTTTTTTAACGCTTCAAAATGTTGAAAATCAGAATGTTAGAGAATACAGATGAAAATCACAGCTTGCCTTCAGTTAGTAACCAGTGGAAGCGATTCATATTTCCCGAAGTTATGAACTTTTCACCTAGAACAGCATAATTTTTCAAGCCCTCAAGTAAGAGAAACCTGGACTGTATCATCATAGCCACACTCGGGTGTCCCATGTGCCGGCAAGATATATCGTCCCCTTAAAATGGCATGGTTCTGTCTCCGCTTTTTGACTGAACTGAGCTACACACTACATATGACTTGAAAAGGCCATTTCCATTGTGTGTCAAAGTATCAAGCGAATTCGATGCAGAGTTTATAAGTATTACCAAAATGAAAGAAATTCATATCTGTAAAAGCTATGAGCACTGTATGAAACTACAATCATCAATTTCTCAAAAGTTGATGGAAGGGAGTTAGAATATTGTCATTCTAAGGGGATGATAAGACATGTCAAGTTCCTTCACCTCAGAAGCCACATCTGTGCACTAGATAGCGGTGGAGACACGAGAACACAGCATCAGCGGCACGAAAATAAATGTAAAAACTTCTTTCAAGTTTAAATCAGAGTCAACAACGACCTACCACTGTTAAGACGACAACAATGAATAATACCGATCTGAAAAGCAATCAAGTGGATGCCGTCGTGGATGTGAGGATTCTACTTTTTTTTAATAAAAAATTTAAAAATTCTAAAGCCATGTTCGTGCGCCCTCCCAATTAGCCTAAAGGTTCCTGGTGAGATTAATGGGATGACAATCCTTAAAACCATTGACATGCAGTATCGGACTTTCATTCAGTTTCTCTGAAATGTTGTTCTTCAAACAAGATTCGAGATTATCGTGTATCTCAGGCTAGGGTACCAGGCATCTCAGTGTTCTGCGCTCTTTACATCCCAGTTTCCTGATCGGATCGGATCAATCAATCAATCACACACACACACACACACACGTGCTGGTATCGTCAACCATCTTAGTACTGACCGCAATAATTATCCAGAACCACTGACCTCAATGTGGTTCAAGAAGTGGAAAAGAACATGTTAGGAGGCGTGTACTTTGAATCGACGTTTAATGCCGATATGACAATGATAGCTGTGACAATTTTGAGGGCCTTAAACTGTAAGATCACTCTTTTTAAAGAACAATGTGTGTTAAGTATTTTGGGGTGGGGTGAAATTTGGAACGACAAGTGAAAAAGCCAGATGAAAAGAAGAGTTGCCAATAAATACATATAGATTAGAGTCTGTTAACAAAACTACCTTTCGTTTTCTGGGAGATAGAGAAAGGTTCCGATGAGAACATACAGATTTATCAACAAGAAGAAATGGAATTTACATGTTACCATAGAGGGCACTAGGAATTGCCCCTGGCTAACAACTATACTCCCATGAGTATGTCCTTTCCAGCTTTCATTCAAGTACTCGAAGAAAAGCACAATTCAAACAGAAGTTTTCCTAAGTAAATTCAGCAGCTATCCAAGCGAATTACTATCACTAGCAGATATTTTCCCATGCACCTCACACAAGAATCTGAGCACTTTTAAAATGAATAAAACCACAATGCACACGTGGTCATGTCAACGAATTTTCCAGTTGCGCGTGTGCTTCCAACACGTCACAACATAGACTCACTGAGAAATACTGACAGCAGTGATACGCCCCGATTTGTCAACCGTAGAGAAATTCACCTTGTGTCATCGAAGACCTACTCCCAGCAGAATCACAGTTACATGTTACGTTTGATGTCAAGGGTCTGTAACTAGTGCCATACTGCACTGCTAGCAGTCTAACGCTTGTTGACTGTCGGTCACTCGGACTCGAACTTGCCTGGTGTGTCCGCACGCCTGCGTGCCCGATCCTCCCTCCCTTCCCGCCCACCCTACACTAGCTTGTGATGAGCAGATAGATGGACTATGATCTCATCTAGAGCGCGCGTGACGTACTCACTCTGTAGCCGCTGAGGTTGTAGCGACAGTTTGGGGACTCAGGGTGGGGACAGTGGGGGGTGGGAGGAGGAAAGAGATTACTGTACATTTATCTGAGCCCGCCCCTGTTGTACCTTTAGTTGTATTATTGATTATTGTGGTATTGCCTTGATGTCAGTGAGTACAGCGAATTTCAACCAGGATGTGATCCTGTCATTGTTTTGTATGCATGTATTGTTGTATTATATGGATAGGTGGCTGGATGAGAGAACAGATGTGTAGGTGACAGAGCGAACCATTGATCAAAGTAGTGAAAGGAGGAGAGAAGGAACCCTGGATAGCTAGATAAATAAATCTTGAAGTGTACATTTTTGTTTCTGTGCGCGGCTGCTGCCACGGGCCAAGTGTGTGAGGATTAGGCTGATCCGGGCCGAGCACTTAACGGGAGAACAGGGGGAAAGTAGCCTCGATACAAATCTTGGTTCAAAATGCTGCCTTTTTGGGGAGAGGGAGAGAGCGAAAGGAGGAAAGAGAGAGAGAGAGAGAGAGAGAGAGAGAGAGAGAGAGAGAGAGAGAGCAGAGAATGGATTGATGGTAGGGGTGTTACCAGTAATGTCGGTCTGCCTGCCTACAGAAATATGTCTTCGTCTGTACATGATTAATATTTTATAAGAGGATACTGGACAGCGCAACAGTCATCCGCTTTTCTAGCAGACTCATTATTTCTTGCTAAAAATGTCCAACGCCAGTATTTTGTTTAGCAATCGTAACAGTAGAAATGCCGTTTTTAGGATACGTCCGATGTGGAGACCGGGGTATAAAGGGCGCAGAACAGCGAGATAGCTGGTATTCTGGGTGACACGACAATCTCGACCTTTGAGCTTTAGACAACAACTCATAATTATTTCCACGAAGACATGTTTCAGTCTGGTTATCATTGCTGTATTTGTGCAGATAAATTTCCTTGGCGTGTATGTGTTTGTGTGTGAAAGAGAGAGAGAGAGGGAGTGTGTGTGTGTGTGTGTGTGTGTGAATGAGTGCTCAGCGCAGGCCCGGACTTTGACCACGTGATGGAAGAAGAGAGGACAGCCGGCCGCCAGGGCGCGGATCAATGGGGGTCAGACTTAAGCATGGTCCCATAGGCCACACACACCAGCTGGACAATTGAATGACCATCTGAGAGACAGTTGACCACGGAATGGAAGAAGATAGCTTCAGTCAGACTGCAGCGACCGTGGACCATTCCTTGGTCAAGTAGGGCGAGTACCTTACCACATCCACCAGTACTCAGTAGCTCGGCTACATAATATTAATGTTGCTTCTTATTTCTGTTTTTTTGTTTGCCTTTATGTATGTCTGCAGAACCTGCTGGTTCTTGGTATTGTAGGTCGCCGTAACTTTTCATATACGGCAAGCTCGATTTGTCATGCATTCGTGTTTGTGTTTCCTTATATCGTTTCTGTATTAATATTTAACTCGAGGCTTTCCTCGTACCGCTTTTCCTTTTCCCCATAAAATATTTCGTCTTTGCTTCAAGTCGTGCTGTAACCCCAGAGATTTTCTGTGTTTTCATACTACCTTGACGTTATGGTACACAGTATTGTACTTTATCTGTACACAATAAGCTAGTTGTTATAATTAAGACTGTTCGCAGGCAAAATAGAGACTCTTTAGTTCTAAATTTGAACCACTGCTTTGTTTTGAATAGAGGATTGCATCGGCAAGTTTCGTCACTGAAACTTTGTGTGTCGGTTAGCTTCCGTGTGATCTCCCCGATACTTTATAGTGTGAGTTTCCCAGTAGCATCCTCTCTCTCTCTCTCTCTCTCTCTCTCTCTTTTCTCTCTCTCTCTCTATGTCTGTTTCTGTCCCCTCCCCCCTCTCTTCCTTCTCGCCCCCCTCCCCGATTACTGAACTGGACCAAAATATGGAAGATTACAGGCGTTCATTCTCTCCTTTCCCATATTTACCGATGGTAAACTCGTAAATCACCCAGAAATCATGGAAGGGCAGTCTGTGGGGGCTGTTAGCACGAAGGCTATCATTGGTCCGCATGGAGCTGTAAAGCTTTGGCTTACGTCCTGAACAAAACCCCAGAACAGCCTTTTCAGTTTTGCGTTTTATGTGTCTAAGATGCCAGTATTGGAGGCACAGGGATAAATCATCAAAAGGAGTGAGTACCGTTCCAGTGCCAGCATCCCTCAATGATCCTGTACCACACGCAGGAGATGTTCCAAACAAAAGTAAAAGTTACTCATTCCTCTTTACATCGACTAATGCCAGTTTGTCGTGCAACCTGTGCATTGGTTGCCCATTCTACTTTGGAATCCATTTGGGTAGGGACGAAATCAGTTCTCTTTTCCATTCCAAATGGTTTGGATCCGTTCTAAAGATCTTGTTCTAGTTATTTGATAACCCCCCCCCCCCACCCCCTTACCGATCCACCTCTGGACATGGTGTTCAGCGACATTTGTCCTTTACGGCATTTGGGTGGAAAGGGGGGGGGGGGTTTAGAAGGATCCATGTCTTACCAGCCGGGAAACTTTTCCATAGTTGAGTCACGTAGGCGACGTGTTCATCTCACCCAGTGTGGCGTTTCTAGTGATGCTGATAGAGCATTCATTCTTTCTTTCTCGTTTTGTCGCTCTTTTCGTCCTTTCCTTCACCCCCTCCCCCTTTACTTCCCCAGAGGGTGGGCGGAGAGAAGAATGAACTGCTTACACCAGCATTTGTGTTGAAAGGCGACACGTTACAGACGGATAATCATTCACGTGACTTAAATATATCTGTCCGGGGAACTCCAGGTCACAAGTTGAGAGAGAGAGAGAGAAATATGCTCTCACACTAAATCTCACTGTGGTACCATATTTACCAATCGTCCCCATAGAATGACAAAGTTTTCCTTCCATCAGCTTTTGAGAAACTGATGATTGAAGTTTCATATGCTCATAGCATTTGGTGATTATTTTCTCTTTCTCGTAATACTTACAAATTACACACTGAATCCGTTGATACTTTGACACATAATGGAGAAGGCCCGTAGAAGTAGATTGTAATTCAGTTCAGCCAAAAAGTGGACGCAATTTAACATATTAAAAAGAATTTTTCCTTGCGTATTTTATATTGAACTATTTTTCCTCTGTCGGCGAAGTTATGAGCCTAAATCTGCTGTGGTCTCCACATAAAACTATAGTCCAAAATTTTTAAGGCAAACATTTCAGTACTGAAGGAAAAGCCCAAAGTAAATTTGTCCGAAATATGTCGGTTTTGGATTATGTGGAATTATTCATAGTCAGTAATTATAACAGAATGCCGGGGAGGCATTTGACCGCAGTACTCCCAGACCCCCGATATTTTACGAAGTGCTCATGCGCTGGTGCTTGCCAGGGTTATTTTCGCGCAGCGGTAAATTAAAGCCAACATTTGCACTTTTGGGCAACATTAATCATGTTCCGAATTACGCCCAGAAAATTGAGAGAATTAAAATAAGAAAGGGATCTATGCACCATTTGACTGCGCTTGAGAAAAACGCAGAAAAACATCGTGAATTTAAGAAACTTTTGCAGTACTGGCATCAATTTCTTCAAGTTAGTTTAAATAAACATTAAATTCGATTGTATATACTGACAGGGTGCATTTTGCTTTTTCTCAAAAAAAAAAACAACAACAGCCAAATAGCACTTGCATCCCATCTAATTCTAATCCCTTCAATTGTTTGACATGACACGGCCGACCATACCGTAACCACCCCTGGTCTGGGGGATAGGAATCAAAATGTTAGAATCGCATCTAAGGTACAAAGGTTACCAAAACCTTCTCAATCTGCCAAGGTTGCATGGGATTTATCCGGTTACCACTAATATTTTGACCCCCGCAAGTGTTGACGTTCAACTCGCTCCGTGGTAAAATTTCCAAACGGGACATGAACGGGGATCTAACGCCAATTAATGCCCAGCAGTTCTATACCGTGGAGTATTTGGGATAGTCGCACTTGAGCCGGGCCTGGTGCCAATGAACACATTACACTTGAGAATTCCTATGCAGCATTGAAATGTTGCTGCCCTAATCGTTATCTCTCTTTCCAGCAGCCATTCATTACTTTTACATGTCCGCCCTGGGCTGGGTGAAAATCGGCGGCTGAAAATAAATTGTAACGGGCAAAGGCAGGGGATGAATGTACTGATGCAGCACTGAAAGGATTTCCCCATGTCTGATTGCTGTTATTGTTATGTTTGGTTGGGGGGGGGGGGGGTGTTGGCGTTGATGATGGTGATGATTGTAATGTGTAATGTTGAGGTTGTTGATGATGGTGGTGGCAGTGTTGTTGTTGTTGTAGTGGGGATGTTGGTGATGGTGATGATTGTCATGTTGATGGTGGTGGTGGTAGTTGTTATTGTTATTGTAGGTGGGGTGGTAGTGGGGATGTTGCTGTTGATGGTGGTGATGATTGCATTGTTGAGGTTGTTGATGATGAGGGTGTAGTGGCAGTGTTGTTGTTGAAGATAGTGTTGTTGTTGTGGGTTATTGTTGCCATCTAGTAGTGGTGGTGCAGGTTTTTCACAGGGATTTTTATTTATTTGTTTATTTATTGATTGATTGATTGAAACTTGCATGAACAAAGTCTACGCTTGACGCCCTTGCTGTCCCCGCTTGGATGATGTCCTCTCTCTCTTTCTCTCTTTCTTCCCCCCCCCCCCCCCCCGCGCCTACTTGTCCCTCTGGAAAGAATGATTAGCTCACAGGTCGAAAGGCAGCTTTGTGAAGAATAGAAGACACTGGATATTTCTAGCAATATATTATAAAAGCCACAGAAAATGTGTGGGGTCCCATAGTCAAATATGGCAAAAAGAAAAAGTTGCACGTCGAAGATATTGTAAGAAGAATGTTAATATACCGAAAGCTTGATTTGCCTTCCCTTTGCGTTTTTTTGTCTCGTTTCTGTATTATTTTGTTTACTCGAACTTTTGCTACATGCAACTTTTTCTTTTTGCCATATTTTTATCAGATATATCTGTAGTCTCCTGTGCGGTCAGAAGACCCCCTTTTAATTCTCCGAGTATATGCGGTGATACTTCTTTAAATTGGAGTTAAAGACGGCCTACCAGCACCAGCGAGGCGACGTTAGGTACGGACGTCGTCCCGACCAGATTGAATTGTCTTCTGGAGATAAATTTCATTTGTCTGGTCAACCTGAAGCTGCACCGACCACCAGTAATTCCAACAGCTGTCAGAAAGTGGTGGTTATTGTGAAAACGTTAATTTGTGATTTGGAAAATTGTGATTAACTCATTCGCTACGGTAAGCCGAATATTCGGCTCATGGGTTTTAGCTTCGCTAGGGAAAGCCGAATATTCGGCATGGGTGGACACCAAATTTTGCAACACTAAAAAAAAATTTATCTAATCCAAATTTTTGGAATATCGAATCCTATCCTAGTTCATTCATTTTCCTTTATTTTGATGTGCGAAATGAAAAACATCTGAACCATCCCTCAATTACAATTTGGATAGTGTTGAGAGTTCCCGTCGACGAATTCGATGATAATGATTAAAAGTAATAATAATAATTCACCATGTGTTTCCTTTTTTCTTAATTTTTAGTCGTCAGGGTTGCGCCACAACTGGTCGTTGTTATGCCGTGTTATTTTTGATGAATGATTATTACCCCCACCCCCGGCCTCTCCTTTTGCAGGTATTTCCTCCGTCACTTTGAGTGTCCATAAGGCTGTGAAGCCCGCGATCCAGGAAAAATACACATGCAAAGATAAAAATTAAAAATGATAATGATACCAGAGAAACGATGAACTTTTTTTCTTTTTGTCACGAATGCCGAACGAAAATAAAGAGAGAGAGAGAGAGAGAGAGCGAGGGTCACATGAAAGAAAAACATCACAGTAATCACACTGAATTACACTGACGCGCTGTTAAATGATTATTGAATCTTGTTTAGCGTTACACGGGATTAAGCACGAACGGGGCACACCAAATTTTGCCCAGCATCAGCATCACACTCATAAAAACAACAAATTAGGCGAAACGGCTGCACTAATTATATCAGCCACAGTAATCCGTAAGAATGAGAAGAAAACACATTCTGTTTAAACACATCACCAGATCAGAAGGTCAGGCTAACCCTTCATTTTAAACCATTTATGACAGGAGCGGTCATGCTGCCGCTGTGGTGGCCGCTGAAAACTAACGCCTACCACAAGTCGTTCTGTGTATGGCGATACCCGGGCCCCGAAATGACGAGCTGCTCCCGTTATCGTTACAGCACATCGCATGGGAGTTCAGTAAACCACTGGGGTTGTTATTTTTTTCTGTTCAGTTCATTTCCTTTTTTTGCATATTGAGACGGGGGGGGGGGGGCTACCCGCTCTGGTTTGAACAATATTGGTGCCAGAAGTCCTACAGCCAGGTTAAGAGAGATGAGATCTACTTCTTTGTACACGCTACATTTTCATTCCTCCCCCCGTCTACCCTAGTCTCGCTTTGTCCTCTTACCCTTCCAGCACCCACTCCCCCCAGACCCTGTTCACTGTATATTTGCCCCCCTTCCAGCGTCTGTGGTTTTCTTGCCAAAATCTTAAACCTGTGATCAATAGCGGCTTAAATTCCCGACTGAGCATAAAGCTTAGACAAGTGCCGACGCCAAATTTGTTCGGGATTGGGACAGATTAAGCTTTACCCCCACAGTCCGCTTCAGACTTGTCATAGCCAAGCGTGTCACTGTTCTATCTCAATTACCGCGCTCTTTGGCGCATTGTGTCTGTGTATGAAAACATCGATAGCTGTTTGATATATCCGTCATCGCTAACTGTGCTCATGACGCGCGACGATCCGGACGCTTGTTACAGCAGGTTTGAACATTGTATGGTGGCGCCCAAGTGATGGAGCAGGAACAGACAACGTTATGCGCACACCCTTTCATTTTGTGACTTTTTGTGCATTCTTGAGGCGGCTTCTTGACCGGGGTTTAAAAAAAAAAAATTGAGTGCTTTGATTGCTGTTGTTTTGCCAAATTAGAATTATGTCACAGCTATAATATAGCTATAATAATAAAATTACCTCACACTCACAGCTATGATAACGACCTACGTCAGATGTATGCCAAAAAGCAACTGACGGTTCATTGCATTCCTGAGCATGAGGGCTACCAGACAATATGAAAGAAAAAGAAATGCGTCAATGGGAAAATTTAATAATTCATTAGAATCATAATGGCATAAATCACCAAAATGGCAGGAAAAGAAACAAGTTTTTTCTTAATAATAATATCTCAAAAGTCTCAAAAATGGCTTACGCCATTAGCGTAGAGCAGTAACGATTGGAAAGTGGCAAATAATTCTGACGGCAGGGTGGATCCCCACCCCACCAGCGTGCATCTTCACTTCTCTAGTACCCACCAGTGGAAAAAGAAATATTGGCTCAATTTGATAAACTCCAAGACATTTTTTTGAATTTTGTAATTCTCTACTGGCAGGTAGATGTGCTTTTGTCAGAGTTGGCTACAGGACAGTTTTGATAGGGTGTCAAGTGGAAGCACTTGTTATTTATGAGAAATGCGAACTTTGTTTTCTTTATTTGATGGTGTTAGGTGATTTATAAAATTCCCAGTACACCTGCATGCACCTTTAGGCGTTGTCTGAAAAATGTTGTGAATCCAAGTATCGCCACCGCTATACTGCTAAGTCATTTTTGACACTTTTGTTATATTAAGAAAGAACTGTTTCTTATCCTGTTATTTGATGACTTATGCCATTATAATTGTCTTGGATTGGCGCATTTCTATATATATAATACATTGTTATCAGATAACCCTCATGCTCAGAAATGCTGTGAACCGCCAGTTGCGTTTTGGCATAAGCCTGGCAGTAATGCCATTACCGTAGAGCAGTGGTGATATGTGAAAACGTAATTATTGCGTGCGTGCAGATCTGTGGGCGACTTGGGTATACGCCCCTGGCTAGCTTGCCTTGTTTTATCGACCAACGCTTGGCTAACCGGAAGTTGAATTATTTTTTTTTAAACACCAACCTGGCATGTTTTATTTTTTCAACTTTTTTTTTGTGTGTATGTGTGTTTGTGTTTGTTGTCATTCAGAATGTGGCCCTTCCACCTCAGCTTTGAGCTGGTTTATCATTCACCCACATCTGTAAAAGCTAGTGGTGTTCATTATTAATCCGACCCCCCCCCCCCCCCCAATCTCTCTGCGCCCGTGTGTAGTCAGTTTGACGTAGAGTCTGAATCTGAAATGGTGTGTGGGACAAATTTTCCACCCAAGCTATGGGCTGTGGTCTCTTTAGTAATCAGATTTGTGAGGGACCAGGGATGGGTATCTGGTATGGACGTGAGACGGGGAGGGAGAGAGAGAGAGGAAAAAAGATTATTTGCAGTTCTAATTTCCTCTTCGATCAACGACATTGAAGGAGCGTCACCACCCCCCCCCCCCCAACAGACAGACTGTTCTCCCCCAATATGGCCCCAGACAGAGGTAATGTGAAAGTGGCCCATTAGGAGATGGTGCGGGGTCATGATAATATCACAAATAAACGGGCGGTTAGTGTGTGTGAGAGAGAGAGAGAATTGGCCTGTATATCCGTTAGCTCTCCAGACCTATCATTTGTGCCTGTTTTCGGTCTTCAGTCCACAGGGTTCCTGCACAGCCCTGGAATTCTAGGAAAAAGCCCGGAATTAAGGAATTTGAAAAAATAGGCCGTGGAAATGGCCAATTAGCCCTGGAAAGGCCCTGGCACTCTCCTCGGGTTTAAAAATGTGGAATTACATTTTTATTTAAAAGCATGATTTCAGTTTTCAGGTGTCTCTGATTATCTTACGTTTAAGTAGTAAGAAGCCCTGTAATTTAAGATTTTAAACCTTGGAAAAGCCTTGGAAGTACGTTGGAATTTTCAAAGAGGTGCAGGAACCCTGAGCCCACTCTTACATCTGTCTCTTTGTCCAATCCATGGCCCGCGTATCGCCTAACCATCTGACATACACCAGTTCACCCTTTTTGACACTCTCTTATGAATCCATACAGTCCTGGGCACCCGAAGACCCTCAGGCAGCTTTGATGAACGAGCAGTCAACACCTATTAGGCGGCTATCCTCCGGCTCACACCAGGGGCACAGCAAACCTAACTTAACCAGTTGCCATGTCTATAATTGCACCTTATGCAAGAGCGATTTTTTTTAAAGATTTTATTTCAACCTGGCTTTTTTGCCTTTTTTTTTTTTCACTGGCTAATTAATGGTATATTTTTTAATATAATGGGAGATGCAGAGGGAAACAGGCATATGTTATTTTTCTCAATTGCTTTAACCAGAGCAGACTTCCTGAGCACCCAGAGACGTGTAAGCGATAGGAAGACGATGGAAACATTACGTACAGTGTAGACAGATAATGGTTACATTGTAGCTTTGGTATATATCATCGGTTCAATGCTTTATTTGTGTCATTGGAGGTAATCACTTTTTGCATTGAATATGGTCTTTAGCAAATACGTGGAGCAGTGTTTCTCAGCCTTTTTTTTTTTTTTTGTCCCACGTACTTCAGTTTAAAAAAAACAAAACATGCGCCCACCACGAGATAGTATACAGTATAATATATAGATTTTAAAAAAATATTTCCACGCCCCACCTTGAGAAACACTGACGTAGAGAATGGAGTATCCATCTCTTTGACTGCGAAAAGATGCGAGCTTGTCAATAAGTCAACACCAGCACAGACGTCCTGGGGATGGTCATCTAGAGCAGACATGGCCATAGTCAAGGTAGACGCTGGAGCGGAGGAAAGGTCGAGTTAGACTAACCAAACAGGAACATTTCAAACGACGTATCGAATTGTCAGCTCAAATCAGAGTACAATGGGGGAACAGATGGCAGGGTGTTTTACTTGATGAACACGTTATGTAACTCTGAGAGCAGTGCTGACTTTGCTTGGAGTCATCATATTTGGCTTTGGCACCTAACGTCTCACATTATGTTGTAACAGTTGCCTGACCAGACAGTCATTTAGCGTTTTATGTCAGAGGATAAATTAGTCACTTGCCAGAGCTCCTGTATGCACTTGTTTGCGTGTTGACATGCATCATAATGTATGTTAATGCTCAAAACACTGATATACGAGACATACGTACATTTATTGATTTTTGTCGGGGGGGGGGGGGGTGCGCCCAACGTCGCGGTGACATCAAACAGTTCATGTTCTGTTTCTCATTTGGATGTTGTTACAAGTAGGTGCGTCCCCCAGGTTTTTTTTGCCCTAGGGATACGTATTTTAAAGACTTTTATGACTCCAGAGCTAGAGAGCCTCTTCCGAAATGCTCCTTGACAAAGGCCTTAATTAATTATGATTAATTATTCTTTCAGGTTTTCTTTTTGGTTGGCTTCTGTATTTTGGTTAAAAGGTTAGAGGGCGGGGTTATTGATAGGTACGTATACGTACGCGCCCCTAGTGCAGAACGCTTGGGGTGCGTACATACTTATAATTTTTATAACAACTTTCTCATTTCAAAACAGTAAAGAGGGGGGGGGGGTTAGAAAAGGGTACTCAAAGTCACAGAGTTATCAGAAGGAAGAGGCTAGGGAGACCAGAATCCTGGCCTCGCTGGACACTTCGTAACATCCCGAGTCTAGAGAGACCAGGATCCTGGTCGCCCAAGACCACAGGCTAGGGAGACCAGGATTTGGTAGACACTTCTTTATTGGAAAGCTCATGGATCATGCAATCTATCTACCGGCCTATCCTGTTCTCTCTGTCTCCTACCACAGCAGTATGAAGGGGAAGGGAGATGGCAAAAGAGCGAGAAACAGCAATGCTTGAGATAGCGAAGAGAAAATGGCGTGGTTTAACCGGCATCAATAGCACACACACAAATTGGACAATTAACATACACAGTAACCTCCAGTCGGCTTGTTAATTTGTCCTCGTGATACCCAAGCAACCAGATTGTTAGACTAGGCCATGTACTTTGTCGTTGCTAAGGTAAACACAGGTCGCGTTCGCTCACTAACATCAAGTAACTTGATAGTGTGGATGGAAGCGATGTAGTTCGTGGAATCATTCTCACTAGATGTGCAGTGATATTCAACGTTAGTAGTAGGATTCGCTAATCTCGGTAGATATAGCTGCATAGTGTAACAGTCAACCAAGCTTAGATCAGCTGTACCTGTGCTAGAGAAAACAGTCATGCGTATGTCAGTTTTGGTGGCTTTGTAAGGCAGATTCACATTGTAGCTTTGGCATTTGTGCCAAAGTAAAATCTCTGTCTCTCTCTCTCTCTCTCTCTCTTTCTCTGTGTGCGTGTGTGTGTCTCTCTCTCTCTCTCTGTGTGTCTCTGTCTCTTTCTCTCTCTCTCTCTCTCTCTCTCTCTCTCTCTCTCTCTCTCACACACACACACACACACACTCTCTTTTCCCCCCACCCCACCACCATTCTTCAGTATCCGTCCTTCTTAATGTCATTTGGGTATCTATCAATAATTCAGGTCAGCTTATTGCTCGACTTGAAAAAAATAAAGCGTTATTTTCTGTACTTTGTTACATCACATAATTAAGAAGCCCTTGTATATTCTGTACATGGTGGCAAATACATTAGTGCAAGCTGTGAATTCACGCCAGAAAAATTGAAGCACCTTGATATTCTGGTAAAGATCAAACAAAATAAAAATGTCACTCATTGCCTTGTAGTCCGATCAATATAGAGAGATGGCACGTTTTGACCGGGACTGAGTTTGATCCCAGGCACCATGTCCGCCAATTATCCAGTCATTATTTAGAGCGAGCACTCGAGCTGTGTTGGTTAGCAACTGACAAGGACCCGGCCTGTTATAAATATCCTAGTTGAAAGAGCTGATTGACCATGGCGTGATCGAATGCGGGCAAAAGAGGCAAATTTCTCCCCATCCCATTCAATACACATTATGTGGTGAGAGCACAGAGAGAGAAGAACAATTTGGATGTCGATACTAATTCAATATTGAGGCCCGGGCCACATCAAAGCCAGCCTCTTAACTTTTCAATGAGAAAACTCAGAAGAAAAAACACGAAAAGAGGATTGTGTTGTGTTGTTTCAGGAATCTGCAGGCTGTCGTTATTTTATGCATAATTAGCTGCCATCGATCTTTGGCTGGATGGGGGAGGGATTGGTGCGTGAAAGAGAAACGATAGAGCATAGAACTTTTTTTTTTTAAGTCAAGTTTTGTGAAAGTAGAGAACGATGCAGCCGGATGACGTAGTTGTAGTCTGTTGTTGCCGTGGTACCCGAAAGGATGTTGTTACAAGTACGCACGCCCCCCACTTTTTTTGCGCAAGGGGTACGTAATTTTGTGACTCCAGAGTCAGAGAGCTTCTCCCGGAATGCTCCTTGGAAAGAGCCTTAATTAATTCCGATTAATTATTCTTTCAAATTTTCTTTTTGTTATTCCCCTGGTTCTTTCTTTCTTTCTTCTTTTTTTTTTTTTTGGTTGAAAGGGTAAGGGGCAGGATTAGGGACTCGGTAAGATTTATGGTTATAAAGACGGGGTTAGGGATAGTATGTATGCGTACGCTCCCGGAGCGCAAAACGCTTGGGATGCGTCCGTACCTATAACAACAGCCTACCCGAAATCCCCCCCTCTCCCCCCCCCCCTCTTTTTTTGTTCATATCGCCAGAGAGAGTTGTCTTAATGTATGGGCACACTGGGCAGTAACCCAGGGGCTCCAAGGGTTTAGGGGGGACCCATGCATGCAAATTTACATCGGTTTTTGAAACTGGGGGGGGGGGGGGCTCAGCCGATTGCTTTGCCCAGGGGACTGTAGTGATGACGGCCCTGCATATTACATTTAAAGAAGTGGAGGTGGGGGACAGGAGAGATGTGGGAAGACAATCATAAGAGAAGAAGATTGAAGAAAGTTTGCCAGTAATTGTGAGTAATTCATTAATGTGTGATCAGTGGAAAAGGGGGGAGGTGTGTTTGAACAGCTCAGTGATTGGCGTGGTACTGACAGCACACGAGATTGCGTCCCCTTAGAATGACATGGTTCTAATTCCCTTCCTCAGCTTTTTGAAAAGCATTATGAAAAAGACCCCCCCCCCCCCCCAACAAACAAAAAAGTCTTTGCTCTAAAAGCAATGATCACATGAAACTTCAATGGAGATGGCCCTTAGAAGTAGTGTGTAATGTGTAACTCAGTTCAGCAAAAAAGTGGAGATACAACTTTGTCATTCTAGGGGTCAATTATTGTCTCTGATGTTGTCCTTGTTGTATGTACAGTTTTTACCCTTTAAGTGTGTGTTTTCTACATAAGGGTAAGCGATTGAAGAAAATCACCAGTACTGCATTAATTTGTAATCAAGGGAAACGTGAGTGTCAGAGCAGTATATGGTTGGCGTGGTTCTTACAGCATAGGAGATATAATATCTTTAGTGGTGTCCTCCTTGTCTAAACAACTCCTGTCTTTTAACCCCTTGAATGGCAATGGCTTATTCTCATGAATAGTCTTTAGTATGTCGGTTGTGATTTTGTTTTAGAAAATTATGCATTTTTCGACATTTGATAAATTTAGCTTTAATTTACCCTTTCGAAAAACAAATATTATCAAATTCAGACGTAACAAGGACTGAAAATCATATCATTAGTGATTTGGCATTGAAAGGGTTAAGCGTGTTGTCTATCCACTGTGTCAGTGTTGTGATTGTTTATTTAACATCAATTCAGCCGCATCTTTATACGTGAGTTTATATTGATTTACCCGGTCTGTTCGTAGACGTTTACTGTCGGCAGAGTGGCTTAGGAGGGTATAATAGTATAAGCCTGGACCGGCAGTCAGATGCTGGCAGACAGGAAGTGCACACTATAATTTCCTATATTTTCTTAGCGAAACCAGGTAGAGCCTATCATACTGAGCCCGGTCAGACACAGTCAGCTTCTGCCATTATTTCTTGGGTGTGCATATTGCTGGCAGCATCTGGCTGTGACCTTCCGGGCTGAGATACAACCTCTCCCCCCCCCCCCCCCCCATTACTATTCATGCCTGGCGTATCGGGCTTATGAAAGAAGTTAAACAAAACCGGGGTATAAACAGAGAGGAGTGGCACAGTTACAGATGGTCAGTTCGGGACAGCTCTCTCCACGGATCCTTCCCACGGTTTTCCCCATTCCTTCACCGACTGAGACCAACCCTGTAATCCTAGTAGAAATAGCAATTGAAACAGTCTTGGTCAGCCAGCGAAGGGACGGTAATCTGGAAAAGATAGATGAATGTCATAAAATTTGCCCCTTACTTCCCTTGATCACCATTACTGACTGTGTGACTGAATGAAAATTTGTCAATCACTTTCAAGATGCTTTGCTTATTGTATAGTAGCTTTAAGGTGACACTGAGTTCAGTGTTGCGTAAAGTAATATTGGAAACCGCTGGTATCAAAGGCTGTAGAGTTGTAGAATATAATAGCATATTGTAATTATTCTTTCCTTGTCTGGTGTCACCCAGTCGTCGGAGCACATCAGTGTTAAATGGCCCATTATTATAGACAGAATTGATTATGTGTCTGATATGTAATTTCTTTGGGCAGAAATAAAATGCGACACAGTGACAGTTAGTACTAGGTGATCAAATTTTGTGATCGCAGTGATAGCACAATAGATGACAATTGGGGTCAGCGCCTTTCGTTGGGCGATTTCGTTTTGTTCGTAACTGAAATAGGTGTCGATGCTTCATGCGTCATTTGTGCTCTAGAACTGGACTAGATAGTGTGACAAATATTCAGGTTTCCTCAAAACTCTCTCTCTCTCTCATTTTGTACATCCTCACGCCCCACTGATATACTGCCATGCCCTACCTTGAGAAACAGTGGACTAAATCAAAATTGAGATTTGGCCGACAAGTGGTTAGTAAATTCTTAAATTCTACAACATAAGTTAATTAATGTGGCGACATGCGGAGAAAAATCCGGCAACCGTTGAAATCTAGTGAAAACCAAGTGGGGCAGGCTGCTGCAGCAGAGAAAACTTAGTTTGGGAGCCCTCATCAGTTGCAGTCTCCGGCAAAGCGAATAGATGAATAAATAATAAATCTCAAGAGATTTAAGCATAAAATTTCAAATAAATCTCAGGATCTTGCGAGATGTTTTTGTGTGTGTGTGGGTGAAATAAATGAATGAATAAATAAATAGCCTAGATAAATAAATAAATAAATAAATAGCCTAGATAAACAAATAGATAAATAAATAAATAAAAAGCCTAGATAAATGAGTCAATGTAGTGCCATATTTCCTGAATGAACTTATTTCGCTCCATCATTTCTGCTAAAAGATTTAACTTTCCGCCAGATTTAATTGACGGAGGCTAGTTTGTCTACTCTGTCGTTGTGCTACGCATTATGCATGTGACATTTAACCTGGTTATATTATTTGAGTATTTACCAGCTGGTGCTGTCTGTGGTATGAGCTGTATATGACAACAGGATGTTAACCCGTCGGTCGCCTGGCTCCACCAACTAGGTTCAGCCACTATACTCCTCTTTGGTTCAGCTTAAGTTTGCATTGTGATATTTATTGTCACCACTACGATGACTCACGTTGTGGTCTACCGTCAACAGTCGCGCGCTGGCTGTGTCCCGAAAATGTTATTAACTCATTTTCCGTACCGTCACTGCTCTACGATAATAGCATTGTTAGACGCATGCTAAAAGGCAACTGGCGGTTTATTCATTGCATACCTGAGCATGGGGGCTATCAGATTATATTATAGAAAAGAAATGTACCAATGAGAAAATGTAATGGATCCATTAGGTTCATAACGACATTAAGTCACCAAAATGACATGATAAGAAAGAAGATTTTTTGGGTGTTTTTTTTCTTCTTCTGAAGTCTCAAAAAGTGTCAAAAATGACTTATGTCATTAGTGTAGAGCAGTGACGATATTCTCAGTTATCAGTGGGCCGAAGAACGTCTGGAACGGAACGATGTGTAGCAGCAAGTATTTTCCTGGAGTTATGAAGATGGAAATCCAGCCGTGTGTCCGGCTTTGTAAGCCAGTGTGCTGGGGGAAGGGGGTTGGGGAAGAGGAAGGAATCATCTCTGTGGTCTCTCCAGCGTCGGAACTATTCCTTGAACTCTATAAATGGCCTCAGTCTACGTCCCCATGTACCTCTCTGCATGTATTCACCCCATACACCCAGAACTCAACCTGAGTCTTAGACAATTATGTTTTCATCATTTTGCAAACCGTGTTTTAACGTGTGTGCTTCTTCTGCCTTCTTTTGTCTGTTGGGGTAAATAATAACAACTCCTCTGTCATTCCTGTCAGAATGAAGTGAGAAACACAAAAATGAACCCGCCGCTGCTGTTGTTTGTTGTCTTTATACCCTGTAATTCAGTCTTGTGCTGGCGTTTGGCTGTTTTTTGTCGTAGTAAGAACATTCCATCGGCTTTTGTCTTCCTAACCCTTCAGCGCCCAGCCTTCCACACTTTGAAACGTATCTACAGCTTGATTTAAAACCGTTTATACCCATTTACAAAATATTTTCGAGATCTATACAAAACAAGTTTTTAGAATTTTACTAAAAATGGTGAAATTAATCGAATGTATTTAGTTCTGTTGTTGAATTTAAAAGCTCTGAATATGAAACATAAATAAAGAACTTGTGCTCAAAATAGACCGAGGGTGTAAAATGACGCAGCGTAAACCTCAAACTCAGTGTCACGTCCTGTTGTCTAGTGCTCCATTACTGAACCTTTTTTTTTTTTTTTTTAAAGTTTTGCCTGGAAATAACTGATCATATTTGTTTTGTTTTGTTGTGTGTGTGTGTGTGTTTTAAATTTTATTTGGCTGTTTCAAATCATCTTCACATGCGTCAGAAGTTTTGCATAAAGCATCTCTGATCTGTAGCAGGTTTCTGTTGTTGTTATTGTTGTTGTCTTAACCCAATACATATTATTTGTTTCTCATTTCAGAACTTCGATACCAGCGAATCCAAGCTGCGCAGAGAATTTGAAGTCTACGGATCCGTCAAAAAGGTAAGTCAGAGGATGGAAAGATGGATGATATAATAATGGACTGTTTGCAAGCCATCCTTTTAGAATGACAAGGTTCTGTCTCCCTTCCGTCAATATTTGAGAAATTGATGATTGAAGTTTCAAGTGCTCATAGCTGTTAGAGGTACGAGGTTTTTTCTTTCTTTTTAGTAAAACTTGTAAACTACACATCAAATCTGCTTGATACTTGACACACAATGGAGAATGCCTTTAGCAGCAGTGTGTAATGTGTAACTCAGTTCAGCCAAAAAGTGAAGGTAGAACCTTGTCATTCATGATGATTGGACCTAGTGTTGCATGACGGCCGGTGCGATACATGGACTGTGCTTGCAAGGATCACATAGATGATTGCTGCAGAGAACAAATCAAAGTTGTACTAATTTTTGTTTCTTTTATAACTCCTTCTTAGCCTAATCCTTCCTCTTTATCCATCATTACGAGTTGATTATTGTCGAGAATGTTCGTGGTGTTTTTGAGATCTTCTTCAGCCTGTGTCCTTCCATAATGCTCTCATCGTCTGTCTACTTCCCAACCCCACCCCGTCTCTTTCTCCTGCGCCCCACCAGCCTTTCAGCAAATCAGTTTCCGGGGCATGGCATCAGCTTTTGACCGTAAAATCTAAATAACATACCAACAGTCAGACCAGTCCGTTAAAAGCATGGCTCGATGCCTTGTTATATTGGCGATGGTTTGTTTGGGTTTTGACGTGCCGCCGTATGTTCTTTACTGTGCTGGTTTATGATGTGCCTTGGTGGTTTATGGGGTAGGGAAGGAGGGCGGGGCGACACACACCTGACCGCGCGAGATGACGGACAAAATTAGGTACCTGACCCTGGAGTGTCTCCCCGAGTATGTTGTGGGCGGATTGATTGACTCAAGTCTTTTGGCATAATTTTAGCGGATTGATTGTCTCAAATGTTTTGGCATAATTTTCGCGGGTTGATTGTCTCAAGTCTTTTGGCATAATTTTAGCGGATTGATTGTCTCAAATCTTTTGGCATAATTTTGGCGGATTGACCGACTCAAGTCTCTTGTCATAATTGTACCGGATTGATTGACTCAAGTCTTTGGTCGTAGACTGGGACATGAATGATGAGGTCCACAGATTTTGTAGCTAGAAAACAGAAGCGCTAGACTCTGAACGAGAGTGTGTAATCTGTCGAAGTAGAATACAGTAGGAGGAGAATGTTGAAAGACGCCAGTGGACATGGCATGAAAGCAGAGCATCGCTGGGTGCCATTGTTAGCGATTGGCACGAAGGACTGTAGTGGACATGGTATGAAAGCAGAGCATCGCTGGGTGCCACTGTTAGCGATTGGCACGAAGGACTGTAGTGGACATGGTATGAAAGCAGAGCATCGCTGGGTGCCACTGTTAGCGATTGCCACGAAGGACTGTAGTGGACATGGTATGAAAGCAGAGCATCGCTGGGTGCCACTGTTAGCGATTGGCAAGAAGGACTGTAGTGGACATGGTATGAAAGCAGAGCATCGCTGGGTGCCACTGTTAGCGATTGGCACGAAGGACTGTAGTGGGAACTTTCAATTATTTCTTTGTCCACTTTATTATAGAGCCTGCTGTGCAACCTGTCGGTACATATTTCATTTAGATGTGTGTTTTCGGCTGTTTAAAGAAACTTCCATTAGAAAAAAAAAGTATTGAAACTCCAATAGAGCATTCATTTATTTGATATTGATGTTGACTATAAATAATTTGTCATTATTGGGCATGTGGCTGTTGACATCACTGACGCACTGACGCCGACAAGTGCCTGTCAAGTACCGAGCCATTAAAATCGCTAATGAAGATTCAAAGAACACATACACACACACACACACACACACACGCATAGGAGAGAGAGACAGAAAACATTTCAGAAGCAAATCAATAAATTGTATCGGGTGGGCAGGAGACTAGTACACCATCTGTGTGTGTGTGTGTGCGTCTCTCTCTCTCTCTCTCTCTCTCTCTCTCTCTCTCTCTCTCTCTCTCTCTCTCTCTCTCTCTCTCTCTCTCTCTCTCTCTCTCTGTGTGTGTCTGTGTCTCTCTTTCTGCTTTATGTATGTATGTCTGTCTTCTATTTCTGTCTGCCTTCCCCCACTCTCTCTCTCCGCTTTATGTCTGTCTGTCTCTTTGCTGTGTCTGTCTGTCTGTCTCTCTCTCTCTCTCTTCCCCTCCCCCCTCTCTGCCTATCTCTCGTCATTGTTTCGTAACAGGGGGTGAAATAATTATAATTACGTGCACCAGATGCCTGTGTTATGGCCGTGAATTACATTCCAACCTGCCATGGTTGGACTGACTAGCATTGACGAGGACATATTGGCTGAGGAAAATTCATATCCGGATCCCAATGATGAAACGGCTGCAGTGTGTAAGGGCAGAAAATGGATCTGGGGTTATTGAGAAGAAAACCCATTGTTACATCGACGGATTTTTCCGTTTTCACTTGCTCTCTCTCTTTCTCTTGCACACACACACACTCTCTCCTTCTTTCTTTCTCTTTCTCTCTCTCTCCATCTCTCTGTCCTTATAAGATATGATTAGCTATTACTTCATTATCCTGTTGCCAGGAAATTTGTTGTCGCAGCATCAGTAACAGTACAACGGTAAATGCAATAGCTGAGACCTACAGGTCTTGAACGCATACCCCACACAAGCACATTGCTCACACAACATTACCAGCCAATAAGAACATTACTCACACACACACACACTGTCAGAACAATCCATTAGGAAAACTAACAACAGCATACTATACCAGGAAACACTACTGCTTCGAATTGCGGATGGGAAAAATATCGTCCATAGTGCCCTCCGTTTTTAAATACAGCGTTCGTCCACTTCTTTGGGATCGGACTATCTGATGGAACTAGGGGTGGGAGCAATCATTTAGGATTGATTTTGGTTTCTGTTTGCACGAATGCCTAAATAACTCACCAAAGTTCACGTAGACACTTTCAGTTAGATAGCAAGCTTTTTTTTTTATAATGGAGTTGTTAATTTTGTTCTTGTCGTGCTCAGACTAATAGTACAAAATAGAATGATACTTTGGATAGTTGACTTACAAAACATCTGGATGAGTGTTTTATCTCTCTTTCTGTCTCTGTCTGTCTGTCTGTCTGTCTCTCTCCTCTCTCTCTCTCTCTCTCTCTCTCTCTCTCTCCTCTCTCTCTCTGTGTTAAAGATATCCAAACAGTTGAGGGTGTTGGCCTCGCTAGAAAAGATCACAAGAACAAGCCTGAGGCCGAATGAATGACTTCCTGAATGTTTCATGATACTATACCAGCCTGTGGCTGTGTAATCAGTGAGACCGGCACAGCGGAAAGACATGCACCGTTTACTAAAGGTGGGGCGGAGATCCCCGGGGTAGGAATGATACGCCAGCTTCTCACACACAACGTACAGCGCTAAGGAAACCCAATGGAGCAGTTCTGTTCATTACAAAGGAGATCACGCGCCTGCAACCCCAGGCCATGATAACACTGTGTTTTTGTAACAACGTTCAGTCTCCCTTGACAGCTTGTACGTGTGCGTGTCTTGGGGGTGGTGGCGGTGGTGGAGACGTGAGACTTTCAGAGCAAGAGAAAAGTTTGGACTTCGTTGTTGGGAAGCAATTTTTTTCTGGTGGCAGCTATTTGGTATTATTTTTGTAGCCATTAGGGGGGGGGGGGGTATTTCCAAAATTTATATGGCCCACAGATATCTTACACTTAGTGTAATAGTAATAAGCATATTACACTATATACAAAACAATGTTAGTGTAAGATATATATATATTCTGGTATGGCCTGCGCGATAGCTACAGCACACGGATTGGATACCTGTGAAGCTGCATGTTTGTCTTGGAACCTGAAAAGAAGAAAAAAAGGTGCCAGCGTCCCTGGAGACCAATTCTCTACTCTGACCTAATCCGGCATGTCTGAGTTATCAGACTGGAGGTGAAAAACTGGTTAAGAAGTCGAAAATTCTGGCCACGAAGATCACACTTGAGGATTTATCCCCAGCCATGGAATTGTAGATTTAACTTCCTGAGTGAAGTGGGTGGGCGTTTTTCTTGGGAGAAAGAGAGTGCTGAGAGGGTGTGTACCAGTTGCGGTCCTGAGCCCTTTAGAGGGCCAACAGGAATAAAAATAAATAAGAACAATGCTGAAGAATAGGAAGAAAAGGGTGCAGGAGAAGAAGAGAGTGCTGAAAAGGTATGTATCGCTTGCCGTCCTGGGCCGGCTTGAGGGCTGACAAGAAGGAACAGAAGATCAATACTGAAGAAGAGGAAGAAAAAGATGAAGGAGAAGAAGAGAGAGGACTGAGGGGTGTGTATCGGTTGCGGTCCTGAGCCCTTTTGAGGGTAAAGAAGAAGAAGAAGATTACTGAAGTTTGCGAGAGAAAATGGTGAAGGGGAAGCGGGAGACTTGGTAGAAGACAGCAATAAACAAGAAGCAAAACAGAAAAGACAAAAATACGACAAAAACAGTTTAAGAGAGGTGTAAATGCTGACAGCAGTGATGCTTTTAAAACAAAGACCTCAAACTGTACCGCTTGAGATAATTCCCCATGTCAGTGGTCATATTCAACCATGGCCAGCGGAACTAACTCCTCATCATTATCTAAAGTAATTTTCACAACCTGCCACTTTGCCGTTAAAGGAAGATCTCTGGACATGGAAAAGGCGATGTCAGACCACTGGTAGCCAGGGGTTAGTGTCGGTATTTCTTTATGTCAAACTGCAAGTGCTGTCATAGAGATCATTGGTATCACAAGCTGATGAGCGAGTCACAGATAGATCATGCTGGGGCAATCGCCTTGTCTAGGTTGGGTGAACTTAATGTATTTCTGTACGTATGCATTGTGTGATGGTACATCTATGAGAAGGCTCTATGCCTGCGGATCCATGAAAGAATTATTTTCTGACTTGGACCCACAGCGCATTCTGTCCTTTCTGAGCAAAAGCTAAGATCTACAACTTGATTTACAACTTTGTACTCATTTACAAAACTTTTTGCCGGTCTATACAAAACATTTTGTTTTGTTGTTTTTTTTTCCAGAAATTTACCAGTATGTTGAAATTTCGTGAATGTATTTAGTTCTATAGCTGAACACGAAACATAAATAAAGAAAGTGTACCCAAATAGACCGTCCAGGGCGCAAAGTGCCCGTTATCGTGCCGGTGCGCCGTGAAAGTCAAACTTAAAACTGTGAGATATCCACCCGAACAGGTGAGGAGCATGAAGGAAAAAGTCTCCAGGCTTCCTTTTTACAGATCAAACGGGCATAATTTGAACCCCGAGTACGGGTATCTATTTGTTTACATCTTCCGAAATCAGAAAACAGCGGGTGGCATCTCAGTTCAATATAAACAATGATAATTAAGGAATTTCGTTGGAAACAGCCAAATCAGCCTGCCCTCGCGTCTCCCTTGTGTGCTTTTCCAACAGAAAGCTGGTGGGTCCTCTGGGAACTGTGTTAGTTTACACGTTGCCTACAACAGTATCTTGACTACATTCAACAGCACGAAGGATCTCATTGTGAATTTGTCAGAGTTACAAGAGAGAATATGAGACACAGCTGTTGCAACCAGTCAGTGGGAAATTGCAACTACTAGTCAGACCCTGGTGAGTAGATCTTCACCTGGTACTGGGGGCCACCGGTGCGGATCATGTTGTGTGACAGCGAAACTCAAGTAATTAGAGATATGGCGATTTTGCTCCTATTAGATACCCATCCCTCGTATCTAAACCTTTAGTGCCCTGAGATTCACTGGAGTAGATAACAGACAGGTTGGCTGTCAGCTGGCACCCCAGAATGACAGCTCCATACGTTTACTCATGGCCCGCGATATTTAGTTCCACTTGTTGTCTGAACTGTAGTTGTGGTGTAGGATAGTGTTCAGACCACTCTGTTGTAGCTTCGAGCATCTACCTTTCTCTCTACCCGAGTATCTATCTATCTATTTATCTATCTATCTGTCTGTCGGTCTGTCTGTCCGTACAACCATTTCCCAGTTTTGTTTGTGTGCATGTACGTACATGTATAAGGAGGGGAGAATAATAGATATTAAGAGCCATAAACAGTTCAGGCTAGCCTGTTGTGTATCATTCCATCGGGTCACAAGAGGTGATTGTGGTCTGTAATGGTCATGATCCGATTGTGATCACATGGAGTTCTACAACAGAATCGTACGCTTTTTCTCTTTTTTCCCCCCTGCATTTTGTCCTTACCCATCCTCTGTCCTCCCCTTTTTCTTTTCTCTGTCGCTTGCGCTCTGACATGCGAGTACTCATACATCCGTCCTCACCCTTTTTTCCCCGTCCCACTATTTTTCTTCTGTGTAAAAGTTTCCGATCCCCCCCCCCCCCCCCCCAGTTGCCACATCTTGCATGCTCGCATTATATCCTGCTATCATCCCTATGTTCACGTAGCCACTTTAATTTTTGTTTATTATCCAACTCCACTTTTTGCACAACTGAGATTAAACTTTTTTTGTGGCTTTGGTAATACTAGCTGGGTTACCCCGGCCCTGCCCGGGAGAAATGTCTTTATTACTTATAATGATCTAGATCTAGGGCACAAAGTAAAGTTCCTTCCACAGACAAAGAAATACAATGACAGAATCAGTACCGACTCGGATTCCGCGCCATCTCTGGAGTTTGTTTACCATTTTCCGTTAAAGTTTACAGGCGATCCATGTTTTCGTTAATCCACAATTTGCTTCCTTCAGTGAATGGACGATAAGGGAAACTGCGTCACGGTATAAAAATAGATCGTAACACTGTGTCCCTGTTCTAAAAGCATGGAGTCGGAAGTGTTTGTTGCGAATTTTACGTGTGAATTATGCTAAATGAACAAATTACCCAGAGTTTGCAGCATTTTTATATTATCGCCTTACATCACAATAAGTCGAGTTATAGGCAGTGAGAATGCTTCCAGAGTTTTGGAACCCTCCGAGGGCAGAACTTTCACCCTTAGCTCTATTATAGTGTGATATTTGTGTTGTTCGGGGACCATAGTCTTTTAGACAGCAAGCAATAGATGAGCAGGGAACACAACTCACTATTTTCTGTATTCGGCTTTGTAATTGGTCTAGGGTCCGCTAACAAAGGGGATTATGATAAAGGGGAAATATTAAAGCGGAACTATGAAACAGCTCGATAAGTGCCACAACGCATTTTAAGTAAGTGTCAAAGTGTGCACTTGTTATAGCTCGTCTACATATCGTCCCATTAGAATGGCAAGGTTCCAACTCCCTTCCGCAACTTTTGAGAAATCGACGACTGAAGTTTCATAATATTATGATGGTAGCATTTAGAGTTTAGAGTAAAGAATTTTTTTTTTCATTTTTAGTTGTACTTACAAATTTCACATCGATTCTGCTTGATACTTTGATACAGAACCTTGTCATACTGAGGGGACGATATTACAAGATCTGCAGTTCTTTTTTCTTCAGAAAATGGAGATAGAGCAAACAAGCACTAAGATGGCGATATGTGTAATGTGAGGTTTGAAGTGAGTTTATTGTTTTGGTCACAAGGACCTTGTGAACTCACCTTGTCTCCCCACCAGAAGACGTTGACCTTATTGGCGTACATCCTTAAATTCCGTGTGGCCGACTCAGTAACAAATCACCATAATCCCATGCATCCCTGGCGCTGCAGTTATCCAATGAATGTATCCGTGCCACAGAAACAAGCTGGAATTCACAAACCATTCAGAATTTGGACAGCGGCCCACGTGACCCTGTCATGGTTAGCACAGAAAAAGTCTACGAGCAACGGTCTGTCGTTTCTGTTATTTACTCCTTGGTTTCCTTTGAGATACCGACCCCTTGGGTTCCTTTGAGATACCGACCCAACCGTGCGAATTTATTTTGTTCAAAAGTTACACAGCGTGTCGGTATTTTATCTTTGTTTCAGAGTTCTCAAACACCGTGAGCTAAAGGATATAATCATCTAGTTACCTGTGTTGAGATCGCCACACAAGAAGAGATAATTGCCGGTTCCGTGAACCATGTCATGGCATTTGTTAGAATTCATTAGTCACCGACCGGGACTAGGCAGGGGCTCATGTGGGGTATTCGTCACAGTGATAAATGACACGCTTGGCAAGTCTATTGTGAGCGATTAAACCGGTCCATCACGTAATCACGAGCCGATCGTTGACAACGTACATGTCCAAGTAATGCACCAATTTCATCTGCAAAACAAGCGGCTAAGCATGGTAGCACAGAAAATGTTTCACAGAAATATTCCAACAAGTATCGAAGCATTGATAGTCAACAACACGGCAATAAACTCTTTGAACTTGTACTCACTACAGCCAGTTCGTCAATAGCATGAAAAATAAAACCACACGTTTAACCGCTACCTACAAAATATCTCTCCCAATTCACGATCACGATCTAGAGTTCGTATGTATTTTTTTAATTGACAGATTTGAGATACTTCCGTCGATATGGATCATGAAGTCGTGAGAAGCCAGGTCGATTGCAGTAAAGAAGCAGATACATAGTTGGCCTGTTTTTTTTTTTCCCCACACGCTTGACCTTTGACATATTTGGCCAGAGCAGTCACAAACAACAACACAGCTGGTGTTCAGTGTGCGATATATAAATATATATAATATATCATATGTGAGTGTCAAACCGGGAATATCGCCGTGCACAGTAGGTTTGCAGATGAAAAGAGACACCTATGTGGCACCATGTGCTGTTGGTGTCTGAGTCAAACTCTTAACCATCGACGGAAATGAGTGTACATTAAGAGTGATGGTCGACTCTTTATCATGTGACAAGTGGGGGAGTACAGTAACTGTGACAGTCAAGAACTTTAGTTGTGAGCTATAAGCACGGGAATATTAAACCATTTATTGATTTTAGTTTTTTTGTTTTTTTAATACAGTACTGAGTACAAAAGGTTGTTTGGAGGAATAAAAACATAAACTGGAGCAGGAGGCTTGTACAGGTGGTGTAGAGCAGTCCGGTGCAGGCATAGACGATACGGTTTCATTGTAAACCAACCGAATGTGAAATAATGTTGTTGCTAATGACCGGTTTGTTTGAACTGGAGACTTGACCAGCGGATACTGAGTCAGTGAATGGCAATAGAAATGTGGTAAGCTGGACCAATGACCGGCACGTGGAAGTATTTGCTTTGCTCTTTGTAGTACCTCATTTCACAGTCACGGTAGCTGGACATGAGTCCTTAGTCCTTTCATCAACAGCAGGTCATTTAATGGTGGTGACATGGGGCGAGAGAAAAGGGAGGGGGTGGCCCAAAGTTACTTGCTTTTGATAACATATTGCCTTGGTCAGGAAGGCAGTGTGATGCCGCCTGCAAAATAAGGAAGTGCCTGGCATCTTTTGGCGACTAAGGGAAGGGAAATTGTGAGCATTTTGGCTGCTTGGGTACAATGATACAGCGAATGGTTTTCTGAATTCTGTCTAAAAAATATGTTAAAAAAAAAATAAATCGTGAATGTGTTACAAAACCTGCCAGGGTAGTCAAGAACACCCAGAAACACAAGAGACACTTGGATTCTCAATTTGAAACCGCGAAACCGACCTGTCATTCGTTGTAAATGCAGAAAAGTTGCATAGATTCAAGTCCAAACAGAAACATGGTATAGCTTTCCAGGGTTTTGAAGTGAAGATTATTTCCAAACAAGATCTTGCTCAAAACTGACAATCAATTTGCCTGCCTAGGGAAAGATTGATTCGACTTCACAGGAGTATGGTGGTGTGAATGTGTGTAGAAGAGGGTGCGAAGGGGATAATCGTTTACATGAATTTGGTAGTAAGTTTAGTTTGTACTCTCGTCTCTACGTGAAGATGAACCATGTAATGATCGATGTGTGCAAGCAGTGTGTGAGTGGGACACGACAGGCTGTGTCGTCTGTATTCCTGGTTACTTAAACCATCAAGAGGTGCCCATGAGCAGTTGATACTGTAATGGCTCCAAATATGGACGTGTTGGCAGATTAGTTCAGTGCATGCTTGGTATAGGACCGTACAGTTTTCTAAAAGGGAAATCGCCATCCACTATTTTTAAGACCTGCTTCTTTGGGCTACTAACTTGCCTTTTGTCGCGAGCATTGCAAATTAATGGTGTCGTGCTGTCGCGCCATATATAGATCTAAGCCTGTATAACAAATACATTGTGCTGAAGCTGATCATGAATCGATGAATAACAGGTTCCTCAAATAGTCACGATTATTTGGACATGTGTCGTTTTCTGTCCTCTTCCCGCGCTCCTTCTCTTGCCTATTCTTTCGAACACACATTTACACATGCGCAGATAGAGCCGCTGTACATATGTTCATCTTAGAGAATGTTCATTTTCCATGGGACTAGCTACGTTTAACATTCGAATTTCTAGCAACCCAGAGGAAATTTGCGTTAACCTTAAACCTTTCAGTACCATTGCAGTTTGACCCACATTTGAGGATGATAATGCATAAAATATAATGCGGAGCATTTCTTGAACATGAAAGCAAAATTTACATTGAATTATTTGAAGCCGTCAACGCCGTCTAAATAGTAGGTTAATTTCGTAAAAGAAATGACAGAAAGTGTCACCGTCGAGGTGCAGTAACAGTTGATGTGGGAGCAATGATCCATGAAAAGAGTGGTTAAGACTAAAATTTCGTGCCACTCAAACAACCGTGTGGCAGTTGTGGAGCAGGAGCTTTACAAAAATTTCATTCATTCACACTGTGACCGGCCTGAATTACACCAGAAATGGTTTTTTTGTTTGTTTGTTAGTGTGTTTGTGGTGGTATTTTCCAGGCATCTCACTACAGCCTTCATTAATTTGCGATAATATCACGGTCTGTACTCGTGATAGCGATATATAAATATTCTGCAGTCTACAACCTTGCGTGTCAAAGCGTAATTCACCCACATAATTATATCGTCACCTCCGTTTACATGGCCTAATGCATAGCCGGGTGAATAAAGCGGCAAAACGAGATGGGTTCCAACGATGCAAAAAACTTGGAAAACTCCGTCATAATCACAGTAGTAGCACAACAAGACTGATTTGGTCACTTACCAAGACTTACAGATGTCAGAACTGCCATTGTCGCTCATTGCTCTCACATTTATTGACCCAGTAATTTTCTTGTATGTCGATAGTTTCGTTTTGACAGTTTCTCCCTTGTTTTTCATCTTTTGTGTGGGGACAAGTTTTAGTATGGTAATTGTGCTGTTTTTTCCCCCTCTGTTTGCCCAGACGGCCGGAGATAAATAGCTGGGTGCAGTTTTTTAAACCAAGCTCACTGAAATGTCACCATGGATCAAGGGGAAATGCGTCAAGCTCATCTTCCGTCAATAAAAAGTGCGTGAGTGCACGGTTCAATGATCCAGAACGCCCTTGTGGAGAACCCGCAAAAAATATTGGTAAAAAAAAAATCAATGGCTTCGTTGATAATGACGCAGTTATAGTGCACTCTGAAGTAGAGTTCGTCACGGAAAGATTTTCAAAGAATTCTCAAACAGGGCAGAATCCGCACGTGTGAATTACATTGTCGTACATGCAGCCTCAGTGGTGGGCATAGTTCAGGCTTGGTGTTTAACGTCTTCGTTACAGTGGCGTACCCGGCTCTGCCTGCACACCTCCTGATAGTCCTGTGTGACAGCTCGTTAGTACCTTGAGTAACTGGAATCATGTATATCTTGATTTGTGACCCAGCCAACGTGTGAACAATTTTCTGATGACATTCTGTATTATGAGCAATTCTTTCCCTCGAATGCAGTATTTCCACCGCCGGTTTTTAGAACAGTTTGCCTATTTAATTCATTGTAATTTTGGATTCTGGTGTCATTTAAACACTTGACATATCGCTGAGTTTTAGTTGCCACCCCCTGTTGCATGTTTATGATGACGTACAAAGACCACGGGGCGGGTTTGTCGGTTACTATTTCCCATCCATGGAATTAAAAATGGTTGATGAGTCAATAAGTATCTGAAAAGCAGTTTGAAACAGACTTAACAAGCAGTCCAGCAGGCTCCCTGCCATGACTTTGACATCAGCCTATAGAAAGCAATAAAAGTGTGTTGTCACACAAATGACAAATTGTCTGTTTTTTTGTTGTTTTTTTAAATAGCAAAGCAAAATGCTGAGTAAATCTAAGCATTGGTGACATCAGAAATTAGAATCAACAGGATTGGTAACGTAACATAACGTTTTCAACTTGCTCCGTTGATTAGTTGTGATATATTGGACACCACACCATGTCAGCAAGTAATTTACAGTATACTTTGTACTGCATAGAAACAGTGGAACACATGGAGAAACACACAGCGTCGAATAGCCTGAGAGAACAGCGTTAGAGAAGCACCGACCTCCGTGAATGTATCCGTTGCAGTGTACGCGTGTTGAGCCCTTTCCTCCTCCTTGGTTTCTTGAGCTTTGATAACTCTCTCGTGATTTTGATCTCCTTGGCTCGTGTTTATTTATGGAGATACTCACACTAACAGTTCTGAAACCACAGTGTTTTGGTTCTCCTCTCTTTCACTCTTTCCTCTCCCCTCGTGAATTGTGAAGAGATTTGTGAACATAGTCATGGTTGAAAGGGAAAGCCAAACAAAGAGTCCCCGGGCAGCAATTGGTTCACTGGTATAGTATATCTACCTGCTGATGGGGAAGAAAAGTCTCCCGTACGGAGAGTTTACAGCTCATTGCAGTTTTCGAATGCATCCTGCACGCTCATGATACATGAAGGGGATAGAAGAAAATGCTACTGCACTTAACTAGCGATATGCCGCAGAGTTCGAAATCGGTTAACAGAAAACATGAATCCAGGTCATAGATAAAGATAGATATGTTTACTGGTCTACGCACTCTCTATAAATCAGATACTCTCGTGAATTGTAATATAATTATATATAAAACCGAAGTTGTAACGGCCGGGAATTCAAAACACATCATTCTTTGAGATTGCGTTTTATCACCATGGTGAAAACTGTCATCCGAGTGGTTCTAAAGTACCTGCAGTATCTCTGCACACTGTAGGTTGTCATACCTGTCTCCGATCAGCGCATGGCGTTTTTGCTTCAGGTGGGCGTAGCGTACAGGCCATGTTGCTGACTGCACTGTAAGGTAGATACATGCAATTATCTAACGAATCTGACAGTCGCCGTATCGCATGTCGGTAAGAACAAGTTTTGACCGTGTCTCGCACAAACCCATAACCACAGAATATCACCACAGGCATGCTTGTACATAGCCAGTTCTGGTGCGAACACTACAGACAATCCAGAGGATCATTAAGCGGATTCCTGGCATTTCCAGTGTTCACACGCAATAATGCTCGCACGCTTCAGTCACAGTGAAAAAACAACGGGGGGGGGGGGGGGCAGAATTGATTATGACAGAAGCGAGCACGGCATTCCATCTTTTGATGAAGGATTATAATGGATACCCGGTGCACCATTCAGCGATCTGGCAGTGGGTCATAATTCAAAACTTTGTTTTGGAAGCGGGGTTGGGGAGGGGGGGGGGGATTCTTACATACAGTCGCTCCACCTTGAATCCAAGATACTACGCAAGCGTACGGTTATTCTGATTTTGTCTTTGTTGTTGTTGTTGTTATTATTGTTGTTTTGGAAACAGATATTGATATACATGTAGTGTGATAAAACAGCAGTAACCGCAAGGGTCGACCCTGTAGCATCACCGTTTCAGCCTGAAAGTATGAAAAAAAAAAAAAGAAGAACGAAAGTGGCGCCACCATTACTTCCATTTACTTTGGAGAGGCAAAGGAGATTACAAGTGTTTGATAAATAATGATATGAATAAGCTGTAAGGAGTCGAATGGCGCATTCCAGCTCTGTTCCTCCTTACCCGGCCATTCGGTTCAGCCATGATTAAAATTTGAACTGAAACTTTGGGAATACAGCCGGAGGTAGGTGCCCATTGCCATAAACATGATATACAACGAGGAATGCCTCGTTGCTTGACCGGAAATAACATTCGGTTTGCTTGACGGACAGAAGGAATGGTCTCAGTGGCTAGCCCGGAGGTTTATTTATTGCGAGACCAGAGTCAGGCCACATCACACAATTTGTGCCATGAGCGGTTGGAACAAACGGAGAATTAGCCATTCCATCAGCGTCGTCTGATGCCTTTGCTGGGAGTACAGGTTTCGCGGTCAGTGACAAGATTCACTTTTTGGCTGAACTGAGTTACACACTGCACACTACTTCTGCAGGCCTTCTCCGTTGTAAGTCAAAGTACCAAGCGGATTCGGCGTTTAATTAGTACATGTATCTGTAAAAGCTATGAGCACATGAAACTTCAATCATCAATTTCTCAAAAGTTGATGGAAGGGAGTTTCAAACCTAATCATTCTAAAGGGACGATTAGTCCAGGATGTGAAAACCCCTGTCCTTGCTGTGTTCGCGCAGAATACAGACTGTCAATAAACTATTTGAAAGTAGCGAAGAAAGAGAAAATATGTCTGAGTAGTTTGTACCCAGTGAATTTTGCCCAAATCTATCCGACATACAAATCCAGGTGAAGCTGGACTATTTTGTTGACATTTTGGAAACTTTATCCCCCGATTTTGACTGTCAATGCGGACAAAAGAATTAGCTACAGAACACCGAAACTATAGGAAGAATCAGCCTCAGATTTCCCAAGAACAAGCTCTAGTTCATGCATTTGCATATAACACTCTGTGCTCGTAGTTTCTACACATTGCTGCTTAACCCTCCTAAGCCCAAAGTGGCAAACAGGTAATGTTTTTCAGACACCAGCAATGTATCTTTGACGTTCAACACAGACTTTCTGTCTTGCAATGTTACAAACCCCATATTTGTATCGGCCTAGTTAGATGATTTATGAAGTAATATGAAAGAGGATAATTACAATTATTCAGATAAAAGTCTTCTTCTTCTGCTTCTTCTTCTTCTTCTCCCTCCTCTCTCCTCTCTCTCTTCTCTCTGTCTCTGTCTCTGTCTCTCTCTCTCACACTACTACACTTGACCATGAAACTATGAAGGCACTTTCTATGACACGGCGCAAGAAAATACGAAAAGGAAACCATTTTCATTACAATACACCATACACACAGTGCCAGAAAAACGCACTGTATTATAATGATTGTACGCTTTTGAAATGGTCACTGATGATGTAGTCCGCGATGGAAATGACACCTGTTGCACGCAAACACCGAATAAAAAATACCATCCAAATCACATAAAAATGCATCACCAAATTCCAGTATGAAACTGCTCGATAATAATAGCTCTAATATCACAAGAAGTCCCTGGCATAAAACAGTGTGAAAATAGTGGTAATTGAAACACGTTTGATATGGAACTATTATAGAAATACCTTTACTTGTCTAGATATTTCAAAGTCAGTGGCGAACTTTCCTAATCACTCAATCACAATGATAGTCCTCTCCGTGACACCCACAGAGTCTGTGAACCAATACATCGGATTTTTTCCTACTCTCACTTCCCCCTTCTACCCCCGCCACAAGCGTGGCAGCTCGAAACCAAATAACTGGCATCAGTGAGTATTGGATTTTTAAAAAAAACGATGTTGACACTTTTCTTCTGTTTGCTTTGTCATTGTAATCCCTGACGGGTTCGATGGCTGCCAGCAGTTTTCAGTGTTGTGTATACAGCCACTGAGGCAGTCGCAAAGGTTGGTCATTGAATTCCGTGTAACTTTGGCAAGCTTAAGAACACTGCAGAGACCATTTTATTTCTGAATGCTGACTATTGTTTCCCTGCCGAGAAAAGGGACAACTTTAGACTGTTCCTGCTGAAAGTGGAAGACAAAACGTTGTAGAATGTGCAAACTGCAAGCTTTGGAACACGTGGCATACAAGGCGAAAAGAAACGACCAGCGTGGGAGGGAAAGGATCAGGGGGGGGGGGGGAGAATTAGTTTCTAGGGTAGATTTGATCGCTCGAATTATTGGGTCGTTTTTTGACAGCCAATAATCAAGCATGCATTGTAAAGTTACTGAAAGTTAGAAAATGGCAATGTTAGTTGTGTAAACATGCGTATTACCAATGACAGCGATACTTAGATCTGGACAACCGATGCATTGTCAATTTTGTGGTTCCTTTACATCTCAGGTCGGCTTTTCATTGCGTCCCGCGAAACCTACGAGCACAGGCGGTACTACCCTTTTTTTTTCCTTCCCCACCCCGCTTCTCTTCTCTGTATCCTTTCACCATTCCCCTTTCCCCTCCACCACCACTCCCTCTTTCTCCTCTCCCCCCCCCCTCCCATTCTCCTTTAAAGACATTCAGCAACTACTGCAACAAACGATGCACGATGGAACTAACAGATCAGCCTGTTTGATGTAGAAAATGTGTGTATACCTTTGGGAGAGCCCTGGCATTATTTAGCCGCTGGCGCACGAGAATCACCTCCAACCACTGATGAGGACAATGCATTTTGTTTGAACACATCAGAATTAGACCGACCGCTTTGCAGTAGATTTGTTGTTGAAACAGAGAGGGATGGAGACCGTAACTGTGCAGTGGATGCATTATGTTTGTTGGGACAAAATGAGAATTGGGGACGGCTGCTCACATTTTATTGACCACTATAAGTGCGAAATTACTGATGCACTCAATAGATTCATGTCTGACAAAATTATGGTCCGTGTATGAAAATAGACCGTTGTCGGTACTGTCAGTCCAATCGCACAATGTCAACAGTGGAGACTGAGTTCTCCAAGTGCTTACATGTCCTAAACAAATCTTAAAATGAAAGTACGGTAAAGTGGCGGTATTTTCTCTTCCTGTCCTTATTGTGTCCACAATCTGCAATATTGTCCATCCAAAATATGACCATGCGAGCTGTCTGTTGTATGTTCTGTTCAGCTGCAATAGCAGCCATGTTTTTCTTGATACGATATTGTTTCAACAACATGACACCAAACAGAAATTGTCCTTCATGGTATTGACACCGACGAACCTGCTGGCCAGCCATCATTGAGGATCACTGTAGTAGGCAGAGCGGTTTGCTTTTGCCCACTGAGGCCCTATCTATTTGTTGTGCGAGACCGCCATGTGCAGGTGTCACTGTAGCGGACAGAACGTTTTGCCTGTGCCCAATGAGGCCCTATCTATTTGTTGTGCGAGACCGCCATGTGCAGGTGTCACTATAGCGGGCAGAACGTTTTGCCTGTGTCTAGTGAGGCCCATCTATTTGTTGTGCGAGACCGCTGTGTGCAGGTGTCATTTTAGCGGGCAGAACGTTTTGCTTGTGCCCAGTAAGGCCCTATGTATTTGTTGTGTGAGACCGCTGTGTGCAGGTGTCACTGTAGCGGGCAGAACGTTTTGCCTGTGCCCAGTGAAGGCCCATCCATTTGTAGTGCGAGACCGCTGTGTGCAGGTGTCACTGTAGCGGACAGAACATTATTTGCCTGTACCCAATAAGGCCCTATGTATTTGTTGTGGGCAGAACGTTTTGCCTGTGCCCAGTGAAGGCCCATCCATTTGTAGTGCGAGACCGCTGTGTGCAGGTGTCACTGTAGCGGGCAGAACGTTTTGCCTATGCCCAGTGAAGGCCCATCTATTTGTTGTCCGCGTCCGCCATGTGTAGGGCTCACTGCAGTGTCAGAACATTTTTCCTGTGCCCAGTAATGCCCCATCTATTTGTTCTGCTAGACCGCTGTGCCCTGGGGTCACTATGGCAGCAGAACGTTTTGTCTGTACCTAGTTTGTGCTCTTGAAGGCCTCATGCTGTTCTTGTTAGAATGTCCCCAGAGATAGAACACATGACTAGCCACATGGTATCAATGAACGTTGTTGCGTAATTTCCCTTGCCTGGATCCAAAAATCTGCAACACATTGGGGTTCTTGGGAATCGTTTAATCGGTGCAAAGTTCGGGTACGTTGGAAAGCGAGAAAACACGTGAATGAAAGATGAAATAACAAATATGGAGCACAGGGTGGGGAGGGGGTCTCTTTTTTTTTCTCCCACGAAAGTCACGCGTTTTTCTCTTACATGCTTTGCTTTGTTGTTTTTTCTTCCGCTCACCTTTGTCCGCACCAGGTGGGGGACTTTATTATTTTTGCTGTTTATGAATCAACTTATCACTACTAAAAGTGGCGGTCAGTGTTAACAACAACCTTGATCATCACCGGGAAATTTAAGTAAAGGATGAATCTCATAATTATAGTGTGTTGCAGCACGAAGTCTTATGTTTGACTTTCACGTGAGAAATTCTGAATGGACCGCTCGGTATTGCTTTCCGTGACGCACAGCGGTCACCAGTAGGCTACTGGAGTTAGCTGGAAAATTTAATGTCTAACTGAATGGTCTTAAAAAGAGTTTTTACTTTGATCACGCAAGCATAAATAATGTATTTTATGTAAACTAACCATCTCTTTTCTTGTCTCTAGCCAGCTGGTGAAACAGGAGAAGGCGCAAGTGGAGCTGAAGATGCAAGTGTAAAGAGGTGCCGTAAAATGGGGTTGCGCACCCATTAACTCCGTCACGTGTATTCGCGACACCGTGCAGCCAAGAGCATTATACTTTAATGGAGCAGGAGGGTGAAAATGTAAACATCTAAAAGTTCGTGGCCAAAAATTATGAAATTCTGTATACTGCCACAATGTTTGACGCTAAATTACGTGGACACATTCATTTTGGACAAATTTCGGTCGTTAATGTTATATTTACGTTTTGCTTTTGTTTTTGTTTTTTGAGTCGCCAAAAGAGAGACACGTTTTCATTGACCAAAATTTGAAAAGTACGACCGGCAATTTCGTTCAAAATTGCCCCTCTTTACACATTGCTGAAAATCACTTACCACATCTGTACTTTCTCCAAGTCAACGGGCCAACTAGTGTATAATATAGACAAAGAAGCAAAGCTTGTGTACCTCTTGGAAACCGTGTATCAGAGTGGAAGACAAAAGCCATGAATGCTAATGTGTAACTCCAGATCAACCAAGAGGAGCCCGTCTATCAAAATAGAATCCTGTCTTCTAATTTCCGTAATCCCGTGGTAATATTGTCACTGCTCTACGCTAATGGCATAAGTCATTTCTGACACATTGCTCGGAGAGATGAGTAAAAATTGTTTCTTTTCCTGCGGTTTGGTGACTTATGCCATTATGATTCGATTGGATTAATACATTTTACCTATCGGCACATTTCTTTTTCTATTATATTATTTGATACCCTTCATGCTCAGGAATGCAGTGAACCGTCAGTTGTCTTTTGGCATAAGTCTGAGATGTGCCATTAACGTAGAGCAGTGACGATATTCAGAACTGTTTACTATTTTTATAAGATTTATTACATCACCTGACCAAATTCATTTCCATTTCTAAAAACAGAATTGCTTCTTCAGACTGGATATCTGTATCTATGATTGTGCATTTCCCTCCCCTACACAAATTTGTCGTTGCGTGTTATGAAATATTATCCTTGTGATAATCAGGAGATTTGCCACAAACTGATGCTATTTTCATCATTATTTCCTCATGTTACTAGATCTGGTGTATCGTCAGTTCTAAAATACGGGCGGGTCTCCTTCTCAGGTCAGATAGGTGCTTGGGGAGGCATACCTCGGACCAGTGACGTTCGTAACCGTCAGCAATTCTCTCTCTCTTTCTTAATTCTCTCTCTCTCTCTCTTTTCTTTCTCTCGTTCTGTCTCTCTCTTTCTCTGTCTGTCTCCTCCTCCCCCCCCCCCCCCCCCGCCCGAAATTTCTTCTTAACGTTCCATGAATAGAACATGACATTAATCCCCGTTATTGGGTTTCTGTCATAAAGATGTTATAAAAAGCGCTTGTGACCCTCGAACAAGTAAAAATTCAGTTTTTTGTTTTTGATCGTGCCATTTTTTGCAGTGGCAGATTCTGTAAGCGGCACGAGTCTGCTGAAAGCTATTAGTTGTTTAGTACCGGTAGGGCTTATGTCTGCGCCTGGTCAGTACCTATAGACAAGACGTAATGAATAAATCGGGATGGAATTTGGACAATCCTGCCCTGAATAGTGCCCGCCGGCGGTCCACCGAAACCCCACCCCACCTCCTAGCATAGTATATATCTCCTCTGTGTGTGTGTGTGTGTGTGTCTCTCTCTTTCTCTCTATCTCATTCACACACACACACATCATGACTACTTACTCAGACGCACCCAGACAGCACCCAAGCAAGGACAGTTGACGGGTTGACTGACCAGCCCAGCTTTGACTTTGACTGGAAAGTCCACCAGTAGATGATGGGGACAGGGAAAGATTAAGACGAACCAAGTCTGTGTCCATTTCTGACCAGTTACGTCATACCGTCACCAGTCTTCTATTTCTGGCCCGGTTGTAGTACTTGAGCAGGGGATGAGTGTGTCGCCAGCAGAAATAATTCCGTGGTCTCTATGGTACCGTGCCAGGCTCTCTGTTCTTGTACATGCCTACATTTTGAGACCTTAATTTTTATTTGTGCCAACTACACTTTTTGCACTACTGAGAAATTCGAAGTTGAACGCTTTTGGCTGTAACTCGTTGTGTGCCATGAACTTTTCCAGGTTTGGCAATACAGGAAGAAAACAGCGGAGGAGATGAATGAAGACTGACTACAGCCACATTTATGAATAGAAAGTCGACTTTCTCTCTTCCCGAAACAAAATAGCCTGGCATTCTTGTGCAGTGATACAACTGTCATTGGCACAAACTTAACCAGCAGAAGAACCGATTCATCGGCCGTTGGCACACAAAGAATTAATAGTATGTAAAGGAGTTGGAATATATGGGAATTTGAAACAGTTTGATAAGTGCCACAATGCATTTTAAACAGATGTCAAACTGTGCATTTATAATATCTTTTGTACACTAAAAGATCTCCAGTTTTTCAAAAAATGGGAGATGGAACGAACAATACAAGCTCTTAGGGCGCGGTTTGTCCGGCTCTTGTGTCTTTGTGCGTGGAAATAAAAGGTCATGGGGTTGTGGTGGGGTGGGCACCCAGTTATTGTCGTCTTGCTTGACCCATTCTCTTTTCCCCATCACCCCAGCCACGCGCAGAATTGTTGGTGTGTTCAAGCATCACAATTGCTTGTGGTTGGTGGGCGCTTCAGGTCGGGTCTCCTTCTGTCCTATCATTCTGTGACATTCTGTCTTGATGCCTTGCTTCTTTCTAGTACAATATGGCCGTTATCGCCTTTACGTGCTTTCTCCAAATTCAAACTCAGAGCTGAAGCATTACAATTATTATCTTATTGCAGTGTATTTATTCATTCGGTTCGGCGGAGGGATCGCAAAGGCATGATTAAGGTTTTATTTAGGCGAATGCCCATCACATGAGACCCTGAGGAGGAAGCGATTTGGATAGAGTTTGTATATGAAGGGAGCAGTAGCTACCGTGTCTGTTAGTTGATGACTTCCTGCTGCTCGCGGAGACAGAATGCATGAAGCGACGCTTATAGAGGGATACGTTCACGGGAAGCGTTAAAATGCTAGGGAAATTACACTGGTTTGGTTTACGAGCGGAGTGAATGTCACCAGTCTGGCAGCAAAAATGTCCTCACCACTGGAAATCATGACACAATAGCATTATTTGCCCTCCGTGTCACCTCCCTGGGCATCTCTCCATGTTCTCTCACTCAGGCTTAATTGAACGCTTGGGTTATCCCCACTTGTATCCCGGACCGGGGTTATATCACTGTGGTATTTGACTGGCCGGAGTTATGTGTCCTGGCGTGAAATTTTCAGCCCCTGGTTTTATTTCGGGTGTATAAAATAGTTTGGTACCTGGGCTGTGCTTCTTTCTTCTCCCAGTCACCCCAGTTTTCTCATAAATAAATTCTAATTGTGTCTCGAGACACTAGTGCAGGTCCAGATCGGACGTCCTAGCTCCAGTATCTTGGATGTAATGAGGAATGCTGAAGGCAGATTTAGATGAGGTGGTCAATAACATGGCCAAAACTCCGTGTTTAGTGTGGCTCCTGATTGAGATGCCGGTTTCATTTAGTGTCTTTAGGACATTCAGTGGCTGCAGACCAGAAGAGAACACAGGCCTCTTCACTGACACAGCCGCGTTGGTCAGAAAGGGGTCATAAAAGCCAAATAAAATAGAATTTGAATTAACTTAAATTAGTGTAAAAGGAGAAAGTGAGGGTGGCTTGGACATACGCTCTGAAAACCCCAAACCAGCATCGTTCGCCAGGCCCTCAAATGGAACCCCTAAGGCAAACGAAACCGCGGGCGTCCCAAGACAGCATGGCATAGATCAACTGCAAATGAAACAAAGGTGCTGGGACTCTCGTGGGGCCGGACTCAGGCCGCAGCCCAAGCCAGCAGGGTGGAGGACCTTGGTGGACGACCTATGTCCCACACAGGGTTTAAGGGTTTAAGTCAAGTACGTGTTGAATCCAAATAAATGCTCATGTTAGCGGGTGGCGAATCAATGATCCATGGAAAACTCCTATCAAAATAAACAAATCATGTATATTACTATTAGGCTGGTGGTGCACTTAGTCAATTCTGTTTTACGACCGTTTTGACTCTGAGTGCCGGGGGTCTTTCTTTCCGCCAGCTGACTCAAAATTTGGATGCACCTGAACTAGTCTCGCCAGTACACGAGGTCGGGCTTAATTCCATAGTCTACATCACACAGTAAAACTGTGGCAAAACAGACTTGATTTTATGTAGATTGAGTCATAGACGTCATGTCACTACAGTGGTTTGATTGAGACTTCAGCAATGTCATCCGCATTAATCCTTATGCATTTTGGCATACTTACGTCACCATGACTGAGTTATAACGCATGTTTACATATCAGGAGAGGAGAAGAAAACAAATTGATTGAGATTATTATGCCAAGAGCAACACCCGTATCTGGGGAAACTCACGTTCAACATCAGCCTCGGAAAAATGTCAGATTCCGTCTCACTCACTACAGGGGAAATGGAAGCACGTATTTGTTGATCGGCATGTTCCTTGCGTATTTGTCTGAACTTGGCGCTGCTATTGGAATATTCCACACTGTGGGAAGACCCCGAGAACATAGCCTGAAACCGAGCTGGAGATGTTCTACTATTTTGTTCCTGATCAGATTACCTGCAGCAGTTTGAATCATTGTTACTGTCAGTCACTGCAGTTTTGTGACGACATGACATTGGAGAAACCTGTAGGGATGATTCTAGCACAGCTTTAGTGCATTACAAGACATTTTCCAACAGAAAAGTTTCACCAGGAAGCTTTCCATCTAGAAATGGAGAAATTATGTCAGTGTAGCCTACAGTTTTGGAAAGCTTAGATAGCAAAATGCTTTTGAAGGGTTAGATTGTAACTACCAACTGCAGTTAGATATCTAGTCGTGGCATGTGGTAGGGACACGCTGGATCTCACGCCCCTACAGCCTCTCTCTTCCTCCTCCTCCTCTCCCCCCGCTACCCCCTTACTGGTGAAATCGAACTATTGGTTAGAGAGATATGGATTTTAAGCGACGATTTGTCTTCATGTATACTCTTGAGGATCCTGTCATTTTTTGAAGAAATCTGGATTAACAATAATAATAAGATGCACAAGCTGACTTTGTCAATTTTGTTCTGTTCCTCCTTTAGCAATAGGTGATAAATATCTAGGCTTTTTACATTTACTGGAGCAAACTCGTATCGGTCCCACATGTTTTAAATTGCAGCTCGACCACATACCACTTCCACAAGTTAACAGTTAAACTTTACTCACAAAACATGTTAGAGGCTATATAAAGTGTTATTCTGGCGCTCTGTAAACCCCACACTTAGCGTAATTCCACTTGGCACACCTGTACAGTGTAGTTCGGGTTTCGTCACCAAATGTCCACCAGATGTCAGATAGTAGCAGAACCGCTTAACGCGGCCACCCAAGTGGCAAACGCTGTTAAAGCATCGCCGGTATGCGAGGGGAGCCGAGAGACCTCCTCATTAATACCGTATTCTGGTGATGGTTTCACTCATTCTGATCGATCCAGCTTTGATTGAGGCATCGATACATTGATTCATCCTGTTCAATACTGCTTCCCAATAAAAACACAACAATGCATGGAAAACATGAGACCCGAAGTGTCAGTAGGGATAAAGCCAATTCCAATAAAAACAGTGGTCACTTTCCGCTCGGGAATATTGGACAAGTGCAGATCAAAGCTACAATGTCAGCAGTTTCTCCAGGTGACTTTACATTTCAGTTTCTCTCTGGTTCTGTTTGGGGAAAGCACAGTTCAATTTGACATCTTAGTAATAATATTAGCAACAGGGCTAATGGTCACGAGGTAAATGTTGGGGGCAAATTTTGTAATGCAGCTATGGCAGTCGCCCCCCCCCCTCCCCCACCCCGCTTTCTTTCTGAATATGGAACAATAGTATAATTATGAGATGCAAGGAAATTAGAATGGAATGGATGGAATGGAGACAGCAAAACACAAGCATTTGGTCTTTGGCGTACACAACCTCACCGTCTTATTATACATGGCCACGTGGAATGGTTTAGGGAGTCCACACCAAAAAGATGCGTTCATTGAAGTAGAAAAATAATGTTAAATGATATGTAGAGGGGGGGGGGGTAGATACCACAAAACGACAGAAGTATAAAAGCCATGGAACCGGCCATTGTAGTTCGACTGTTGTCACAAGTCCTGACTGGTTAAAACAGATGAGGTACCCATAAGTGTCCTGGAATGCATGGTAGATCTTACAGTATATTATTATATGTAGATGAGGTTAGGCAGCATCAAAGTAAGATAGACATAAAAGTTGGCAAGTTACGACTCTTGTTCGCTCACGTTGAATGCAGGAGCCTTGAACTTGGTCAGTATAATATTTTATAATTGCAACAGATGTTTGCGAGCCACTTGAAACCAACAACTAACTGCACAGTTGTAATTCTATTAAGGGGGGGGGGAGAGACAACCAACAGGAGGAGGAGGGTGTGTGAGAGAGGGACGGAAGAATTGAGTTGGTAGTTTGGCATCGAAAAAATATATAGATTGACATTATTATGTTTGCAATATTGACGCTGGTATGTGTGTTGCAGTGAGAAAGAGGGTGGAGACTTACTGAGCATGGCGCCCAGCTGTTGCACGGTAAAAATCTGGACTGATGTCAAAACACAAATCTATGGAGGAGAGAGGGAAAGAGAGAAATGGTCTACACCAGATTGCATTCATCTCACCGGGAGAAACATGTTGATTGTTTAATTTATTGCTCAGGTTGCGTTATTTAGATGGATTGCTTTTAGTCTTTCTCTCTGGCTCTCTTTCTCTCTTTCCTTCCCCTCTCTTTCTCTGTATCTTTCTCTCTCTGTCTCTTTCCCTTCTCCTCTCTCTCTCTCCACCCCCCTCCCCAATTTTGTTTCTCTCTCTCTCTCTCTCTCTCTCTCTCTCTCTCTTCTCTCCTCCCCCCCCCCCCTATCCACAGTCTCCATGTTTTTGGAGAGTCAGAGAGTTTTTACTCTATAATCAGCAAAGTTGTTATTTACGGCAGTGAAGCATTTTGTTGTCTCAGACCTGGATGGGATAATGTTTTGCTGTTGTTGTTGCTTTTCCTATTAATTTTTATTGTTTTTATAGAAATGAAAGAAAGAAATATGTCTTCAGTTGGTCGCCTAAGTATTCAAAAATAAACGGCAAGATATTATTAATCCCTTACAATGAAATTTGAATTTTCACCTGTTCTTCGGACTCACTCAGATGCAAAGGGAAAGAACGGCAAAGGGGAGGCAAGCGATAGATGTTTTTGGCCATTTTATCATGTAGGCTACTCTTCCAGAGGAACTCAGCTGCAGAAACGTGCAAAGTGATTAGCATTTCTGAGAACAAAATCAAATGTTTTACAAGACTGTGATATTACTTTGGAAACTTGACTTGGGCCGTAAAATCCTTTGAAAGAACAGAAATGAAAGAGAGAAGAGACGGTGAGAGGGTATGACCATGGGTATGACTGAGTGAAGGGTTAGAATGAATGGCGAGCTTTTTGTTATAATAATTATTTAAATTTGCAGCTGAATCGCTGTCATAGAATTAAAAAAATTGCCGCATGGAACTTGGGAGAGAATCGTATCATTGTATATTTCGCCTTTTAGACCATTTTGAATAACAACGACCACATACACAGAAGAATCTATCTGTAAAACTGTAAAGGGAATCACTGCATCGACGGGTGAAGATAATATAACTGTTAAGGAATGTGAAAAACAAGATCCAAAGGGGAAAGTTTACATTTTTGAAATATGGGAATAGAAGGCATTTGACCTACAACACGGTCCGCACAGCATATTGATTTACAGCATAGTTATGGCCGTTAAGTTGTGACCACAGTATCTACAGAAACCTACGATGCGAATAGTGATGTAAATAGGCAAAAACATGTCCATGCTATTAATATATCTCACCGCAAGTCACAGTGTTGGGAATTTGGCGTCTTCCTCAGTGGTTTCGCACAAATTAAATCCACGTGCCTATCAAAAATTGACTAACTGGCCACGGCCTAACCCGGACACTTAAAAACACAAATTATGCCACATGGCATAAAAAAAAAAGTATGAAGATATAATTATGTATTGCTTTAAGTGATTTCTGAATTAAAAACTAAGACGGTCGGAAAGCATGTGATTTACTTTACTAACCACTTCGAAAAGTTCGAACCAAGAGTAAAAAAAAAAAAACAAATAAATAAATAAATAAATAAATAAAAACGGTCTCTGATTAAACCCAGTATGTGAAGTTATATTCTTGGTTTGCCCTGCACTACTAGTTCAGCCAATTGTGGTGCGACCTACTACCTGTCCAATGACCGTTTGAAGAACCAATCTGACACGGACTGTTTAATCAGATCTGTCCTTAAGCTTTCTCCGACCACTATTGGTGTTCTCTGAAATAAGTGACACATGTTCCAAGTTTTTCTCCAAATCATGGAAAGCAAGAAATAACTTAAGACTAAGAGAGAAAAAAAAAAGGCGACGCGGATGTCAATCTTTGTCAGCACGATCTCATTAAGAAAAGCACATTAAACACAGTCCGCCGGAGATGATTGGTTTCCGATGACTCTGATAATGGTAAACGGTATCGTCTTGATGGACAGAAGGTGCTGAACATCTCACGCACGGCGTCCAGGCAACCCGACACCTTGGCTGTTCTAGGCAGGTGAATTATGTATTCTCGGGGCGGCGATGATTTCCCTCTCCATTGCCCTATCCCACCACACCCTCCCACCCACACCTCACAGGTAACTTACCCCCCCCCCCCAGCCTGTCCACTTCAGTCATCGCCGTCTCTCTCATCAATGGACAGAATGTGTCAATATTACTGGCCACTTCAACTCCACCCACCCACACACTACATCACGCCTGTTGTCTTCCTCCTCCCCTCCCCATTGTGGTCAGTCTTGCTGCGATACCTTGTCAATCTATTCTTATGTTCCTTTAATCATTCCGTCACTATATTTCTGTTTTATTATTTGTCTTTCCCTGCCAGTTTCCGCTGAACCGCTTCATTTACAACACAAATTAAGACATTTCTACTTAACTGTTGTGAGTGTTTGCGCGTGCGCGCGTGTGTTTTGGGGGAGGGCGGAGGTGTGTGTACTCGAAGCAAAGTTCCTGGCGTAATTTCGTTTTTTCTCATGTCTGCCTACCACCCCGCCTCCGTTTTCATTTCCTCAGACATGTCTTGTCTTTTATTATTGTAGACAAATAATTATATCTCATCGCCGGTCTATAACCGAAATGCGTCTCTCTGTCTCTTACGTATATATTATTATTCTGCACTCCACACATTCTAGCAACGAAATGACACTTTTAAAATGAATATTTCATGATCGTCATCACCTCGGCCGTCCCGTTTTGTTGTAGATCGCATTCATTTTGCTGGACCGCCGCTGCCGATATAAAAACCATTGCTAATCTAATCTAATCTATATTTAATTCAAGCGTGTGCATTGGCTGCATTTCACAGCAGAAGAAGAAGAAGCTTAGGGGTGGGGGATTGGGGTGGAATCAATGGGCGCGGTGTGGTTTCATCAGTGGCGGATCTACTGTGAAACTAAGGAAGCTTAAGCTTCAACGCCACTAAATCCGGTGGGGCCCTGAAGAAACCTTTCTTTTTAACGTGTGATTCGCCTCAAGGCCCATGCAAAGGCCTTTGGGCCTTGTTGGAGTTGCCCTATTGTTGCTGGTTGCGAAGGGGCCCCACAACAGTTCATACGGCACAGTCCTAAAAATGCAGGTCCGCCACTGGGTTTTATTCATTAAGTTTGTCCACGGGCTGAGCTGGCTGTAGCTACAAGGCAAACAATTTTGTTCCTTTTCCTCGCTTTATTGTGTTTTGTACCTCGAAATCACAGGTCTGTAACCATTTTCCTTTTTCGTCTCACAGTGGTTCAGATCTCTACACAAACAACTTTTGAAAATTTTACCAATGTCATAAAATGTATACGTATCTATTTAATTCTATTTGTGAAATTTAAATTGAGGAAGCTGTGAATACCAAACATGAATAAAGAACCCAAATATGCCGTGAAAGGCGCCAAGTGGCTGTTATCGTGCCGACGCGCCGTAAAACCCAAACTCAAAGTCTTACAGTTGTACTCTTGACCGGGCGGGGGGGGGGGGTGCGAAAAGCAGTCTAGTTTGTTTGGAGACAACGAATTGATGACTTAATGAAATAATGCATGATATATAATATATATATAACCGCTGAGCCAGGTACAAAAATGCATTAAGTCAGGCAGGCTGCTAATTCTGGTATTAGGGCAGCATTGTCCATTGTTGCACTTTCAGTGGTCGCCAGTGGAGGGAACTTAGCCTCAACATATTTGAGCGAAGACCAGGAGTGTTTGTCTCCTGGATATGCTCTGGGTAGTTGGTGTCTTTTTTTTTTTTCAGATTTAATTTAGATGTTAATTATTATGCTGTGAAATTTACCACTAATCCCCTCCACGAGAGGAGCCGTTTCAACAGTCCTCCCATTATATTCCTCCTCCTCCTCCTCTTCTCCCTCTCTCTCTCTCTCTTTCTCCCCCCCCCCCCTTTCCCCCGCATGGAATATAACATCTTCACTCCCCTGTAATAGATTGCAACTCAAACACCGGAATGCCAAGTAGTTCTGTAACCTCTAGTGCACGGAAGAAAATGCCCTGCACATGGGTGGGGCATTAGCTGAGCCATCTGAACCTCCCAATACCTTCAGCATGTGGAGAGAAGTGTGATCAAATAAAAGTCTTCTGGAGCGTTGATTTGTTCCTCTGACTGCCAGTTTAGATGCGGGACGAATTACACCAAGGCGCGAAAAAAAAAGGGGGGGGGGGGAATAATTAATTGTCGTATCAGTGCCATTTATCTGCTTTCTGGAACCTCCATGGTTCATTGATCTTTGCGGGGAACGAACTTTAGTTGGGTTTTAACTTCGAAATATGCAAGGGTGTGGACAGTGAATGTAAACCTTAAATAACCTCGACTGTGGTACATCTCCTACTACCCCCCCCCCCTTATTCAGTAGTAATGAGGTTTTCACTGTAAAGCAACATAGTTCTATAAAACCATAATAAAGAATGTGATTTACAATCCAAATCAAAGCAAATGTGCTCTTGCGCTGAGAAACAACTGGCAGTTCCATGACATAAACAAAGGAATCTATCATTGGTGTATTTTACTATTTGAAACGTTTAACATTCTGTGATTATCGCTTGTATGCGCACACATTCTGCATGTGTAGATGAAGTGTGAGATCTGCAACCTCTTTCAACTTTGCCACCAATTCGGGTCTGCATCTCCTAATGCCTGCAGCTTCCCCACGGATTTGCTCATATAAATCACATCGGTTGAAGCTGATTTGTAAGCGGCGCTGATTCTCCCTGGTCGGGACTTTGAAACCTGATTATCTCGTGTATTTGCGACTAACGATGAATTTATTTTTTTTTGGACAAAGGTTGTTAGAGAGAAGGGAAATCAAGAGGCAACATTACATTGTAGGAGTTGAGAGTTTTGTCCTCATTACAGCCTGAGTTGTTGGCATTTTCATCAATTTGATCATTAACTGTGAATCAATCGTCTGGAAAGTTTGTGCAGTTTTTGTCTTGATGAGCTCGTTTTATGATGCCCCCCACCCCCCCCCCCCCTCTTTGTCAGACATTTATATACACGCACCACTACCTAGTATTTCTACCCACACCATTTTGTGTGTGGATTTAATGAAGTGCTATCTTTTGAACGGCATTTCTGGAGGCGCAGCTTTTCGAGTAGGGGAAAAAAAAAAAAACTCACTTGAAAACTCATGAGATCATGATGTGGATATTACGACTGTAAAATCTGCGTCACAGATAAACAGTTCATGTATGATGCATCTCGCGTGATAATGTACGTAAGGACTGGAAATCCAACAGGTGCTTACGGGGAGAAAGGAAAAGAGTACTAACTGTGGAATCTTGGAGCTTCTATAGAGGGAAAGTTTATAAAGTCAAATAGGAAGATCTTACCAAGGAACTGGAGCAGTACAATGTACTCACATAGCTGTTCGGGGATTGGTTTAGAGAAGGTCGTTACATGTGAGGTCAATAAAGAGTGGTCTGGGGGGATAGGCAATAGACAGTTCTGGTGACTGCAGTCAGGTTTAGATTTCTTTGGCGAGTCAAGCCAACCGGCGTCATGTTAGGGGAAGAACGGAAGCTAGAGTCATGCGAATCCGGGGCCAGCAAACCTTTTGGCCAAAATAAAACTTTCTGTATATAGTGTAATGGCCTAACTCATTCATAGACGTAGGCCATTTTGGTTCTGGGGTTGTTTCAGCCAACGTGGATGATGGCCAGGTTTACCTAGAGTCATTTTGGCCTAAATCTGACTGCATTGCAAAAGAATTTAAATACTTTTTTTTTTTTTTTTGCGATTTTCTCAGAAGTGCAGAAAATGGCTTAGGCCAAAAGGTCAGCACCATGACGATATTCGGTCGTTATCCTTTCTCTGGTCCATCTGGTCAACTCAAAGTGGTGAGATACTTGAGATTACAGGTTTTTTTGTTTTTTTTTCAGTAGAGAGAAACACAAAATGAACACGAGTGACTTTTAGACAAGCGGAACAAAACGTGGTTTGGTGGATTGAAAGACAGAAGATGCCTCTTTACTCATGCAAGCGCCGTTGAGCTAATGGTTTACAGAACGCTCACAGGCAGTTTCTTGTTTATCGGGCGGCTGTCGAGAAACATCAAAGACCGGAGTGGCCGGGCAAATGACATGCACGCGTAGGTGTCGATGTTTGCTCGCTGGTCTCCTTCACTTCAGGGGACGAATATGAAGTCAGGAGATAACGACTTAATGGAAGGAGAGAATGCGGCCAAGACTTGATTGAAATTTTGTTTCCTCTGAATTACTTCGCAGATTTGGCTGTTCCGTTCCTATTCCATGTTGGGATCGAAACCGAAGCATCTGGGGATTTGGTTGAAAACACATTGTTTAGAAAGTGATTTTCGAAAGGTGTTTTTTTACTTGAAGATGCATTTGGTCCGAGAAAGCATGGCACTGAATGGAAAAATAGAAGTGGATTGGAGAATTAATTGAGGGGGGGGGGGGGGGGTCTGGAAAAAAATGTATGGATGCGAGGTAGCTCCCTGAGTCTCATCAGTCAAGTGACATTTGATCACTTTGGGCAGAGGCCCGCTTCGTGATTAGAATGAATCAGTGACCTGATGGCGTCCAGTTTAAACTTGGTCATCAGAACAGAAAATTAGACACCAAGGGTAGACATCACCTGTCAGCCAGAGAATATCAGGAGCCCAGTAGTGGAAGAAGTCCTGAATAAGACTTTCATAAAGTTAGAAGGCAGTTCATGATCGATTATGACATGACGGGTATTCGTTGCACACGGTGTGGTTATTTTATCCCAATCTTTTAGGTTTTTCTATTACATTTATGAGTCCTCACTTCTTTCATTCATTATTGATATTCATTATTTTATTCATCAGCTTATATTTTAGTGTTGTTGTTGTTTTTTTTATCGATGTTTTTGTACTGTCATTCGTCAATAATTTTGTGTCAGTCATCTACTCCGACAGTGTATGCAAACATACAGATTTACATCATCAACTTTAGCTGCTCACAGATTTGGCTGTTTCTCACTCGTTCTCTTCTTTCTCTCTCTCTCTCTCTCTCTCTCTCTCTCTCTCTCTCTCTCTCTCTCTCTCTCTCTCTCTCTCTCTCTCTCTCTCTTCCACCCCCCCCACCCCCCCAAAACCACATCTTTATTTTTGCCCTGCCTGTGTGTGGCGCTGATGCTGACCGACCGGCCATACAGCCGCCAGGTTAGGGTTAATGCGTTTTCAGTGTTGCTGTATTGAGGACTGCCGGAGGGAGGACAGGGGGGAGACTCGGTGCTGCGGCCGCTGCGTGAGCACAGCTGATCCATCTGGCACCCTGTGGCATTCTTACGTTTAGATCAGTGGCTGTTGGCCGCTTGTATTGCTGGTAGTTAGCCAAGGTGAACCAGGCGAGTATGTTGGCGGGACATGTATCTAATTCCTACATTCTTCAACATTACTTTGATTCCAACTATGGACCCATTCCTGTGTTTGTCTTAATTATTTTCTGTGTGAATATAAGCTTTGGGCTGTGTGCCAGCCTGGCGTTATGTAACCCACACATGCCGCCGGTGATTCTTTGTGGCTTTTTTTTTTTTCTATCCTATTATTATACTGCTCCGTTCTCTCATTCAACTGTCCTTTTAGTCTATTGACATGCACGAGATAGAACCAGATCAGGGATAAAAATATCGTTTCAATGCCCATTTGCTACGGGCATTTGCTGAATTACAACAGGAGACAAGCAAACTTACAGGTTTTTATTTTTTGGTTTGATTGATTTCTGTTTTTGCTTTCCCTTTCCTTCTTGCTCTCCCGCTCGGCAGCCCAGTATAGATCTCGATGCTGTATTTTATTCAGATATAACCAGAATATCTTCCACAATTTTATGATGAATTGATAATTTTTCTGAAAGAAGAAAAAAGGGGGCGGGGTGGAGGTGGCACTGGGAATTTAATATTTGTTATGTTTTTTTTATTTTATTTTGTGTGCATGTCAGTTCAGCTTTATAATGAAAGCCCCTAAAAGTTCTTCTCGGGAATGACCAAATCCGCTTACACGCGTTATTGTTTCAAATGTAACAAACATTGAATTGTAAAGGGGGCGGGGCGAGGGTGTTGAAGAAGAAATCCTCACTGAAAGATCACGACCATAACTAGGCCAGGTGGCTGGTATGAACTGACTACACCTTCGATATATTATTGTGTCGAGCTAGTACCGTATGTCATGGCAACCGCCCTCCCCCCAGATTGATTACTATTTTAAATTGGTGTGATGTATCATTTTTTTTTATTCAGCAAAATTTTTTTTTTTTTCAAGTGGACTAAGAATCTTCAAAATGTAACCCCGTTCCCAGGCCGTCATTTTTTTAATTTTTTTTTTGCAACCATTTTAATAAATGATCAGTGGGTGCTGACCCTGTGGGTATAAACAATACTGTCAGTTTTGGCCGTGCCTGATGGACATGACGGCATCGTAGCTTTACCAGAGGACAGATCAGAACTCTTAGCCTAGTTTGGGGGTCTTTGTTTTAGGAGGATCAGTGGCCCTTAGCATCTACACCTCGAGATCTCGTAGCATGTCCGGGGGGGGGGTGGGGGGGGGGGATCACTGCCCTTGGCATTTGCACCTAGCCGAGGTGCAATAAAAGCGTTCATCTGATCTAAAAGTAAGAACTCTTAGCCTGTGAAAACCAAGCTTTTGTAAATCAAGGTGACTGTGGCGTGCAGACAAATCAGTTCATTGCCCATTGGTCCATTGCGTGGAGGTGAGGATGGCAGTATAGGGAAACCCCACCCACTCACGGCTGTGGGCTAGGCACCTGCGACATCTCTGATTACTGTCTCTATGGGAAAAGTCCCCCATTTTTATTTATTTTTTCTACTTCGGCCATGTACCCGTCCAGAAGAGGCTGTGCTGTGTATCGAGCATGTTATAACAACTGCTTGTGTGGAAATAAGTTTTCTTCAGCTGGTCATCTCCGTGCCAAATTTGCCCCATTCAAGTTAATCTGGTTTGGGAATCAATAGCCTCATGCGTGTTTAAGTGTGTCGTTCCGCGAGTCTGGCAGTGGTTTTTCTTCTGAGGTGTCGTCTGTCTCCTCCGCCCTAGACCTCCCTCCTTCTCTCCCCCCTCCCCTCCCCGTCCTAGACCTCCCTCCTTCTCTCCCCCCCTCCCCTCCCCGTCCTAGACCTCAGATTCGTTTTCTCTCAACAGGTCTGCTGCCCGTTTGTTTATTGTTGTTGTTTTTTGTTCCTTTCCTTTTCTTGATAATTTTTTTAAAAACTCATTACGCGGTCTTTATGTGTGTAATTATGTGCATGTGACTGAAATGTATAAAAACGTTCATAGGGATAATAATCTTCAGTTTAGCATACATGCAAAAAACAACCAAAAAAAACGCGAAATCTGCAAAACTAGATCTACATGAAATATCGGAAAAAGACTTTGTCGAAGGCTTTTCTGTCTACTCTTATTTTATGAAATGCGATGTACACACCTCACCCCACTGCCGTAGATTAGAAGGGAACCAGAAAGAACGTCAAATTGTAAAGGGGTCTTTACTGGGTGGGAGGAATCTTTGGATAATGGTGTGTGTGTGTTCTTTGCTCATAACGAAAGTGAACAACAAAATGTGTGTGAAGCAAGTTTGTATGAGGAAGATGGAAATTGGGTATGCAAGGGCTGAAATCAGCCGATTAAAGTTTAATTTCTAAAGTGCGAGGGTAGTGTCTTGAGAGAGTATCTGGAGCGCATGCATGTAAAAAGGCACTGCTGTGTTTCGTCAGTGATCACAGTAGTTTTAGAATAAAAGGCATTGTTATATTGACCTTTTGTTGTCCGCTGAAGTGAGGGAAACGGTGCCATTGAGAAAGGGTAGTGTTCCTGGATTTGCCTTGCGCTGAACGAAAGAGTTCGTATTCCTTTTGAAGTGAAAACTATACACACACACACACACACACACACAAACTCTCCCCACTCCTCTCTCTCTCTCTCTCTTTCTGTCGCTCTTTCTCTCTCTCTCCCTCCCTCTCCCCCTCTCCATCCCTCTCCCCCTTCTCTCTCTCTCTCTCTCTCTCTCTCATTCTTACTCTCTCTCCCTCCCTCGCGACCTCTCTCTTTCTGTCTCGCCCTCTCTCTCCCTCTCCCCCCTCTCTCTCTCCTTTCTCTCTCCCTCCCTTTCCCCCTCTCTCTCTCTCTCTCTCTCTTCCCTCTCATTCTTTCTCTCCCTCCCTCCTCGCGCCCTTCCCCCCCCCCTCTCTCTCTCTCTCTCTCTCTCTCTCTCCCTCCCTCTTCCCCCCCCCCTCTCTCTCTCGTCGCGATTTGTTATTACAAGGGGAAAAAAAAAAAACTTTCGTGATGCCAACTAAATTAGCACGTTACAGTAATTTTGTAGTTTTTTTTTTTAATTCTTGTATACTCTTCGATACCAGTATTGTCATGAATGCAGTTTATCTATTCCTTCCCCCTACCCCGGCCCTTCCCAATCCTCGTTATTTACAATTTGTAACAATTATTAATTGTCCTTATTGTCCTTGTAAGTAACTGGTTCTGTGTGTGTGTGTGTGTGTGTGTGTCTCTCTCTCTCTCTCTCTCTCTCTCTCTCTCTCTCTCTCTCTCTCCCCCCACCCCCCACCCCCCCATTTGATGTCCCAGCAAAGAAAAGAAAATAAGTGACGGCATTTGGAAGAGGCAAACTGTAACTGCATTTATGCATTTGCGCCGACAGAGGTAGATTGGTTGAAAGGAGGTTGGCGGAAAGTACGCACGTCATTCAATCCCGTCACAATATTTGAACGGAGGGAAGTGTTTGCCTATCCATTACCTTTCGGCCGGTATCGATCTGTCAGGCTGATTGAACCGATCCGGGAGATGGAGTGATGGATGCTGCAAGTTGTAGTCATTGCCCAATGAGCTGGGCCAGCGGAAACGACACGCGAAACGTTTTACTTTCGGCCGCCCCGGTTGCAACCAGGTGGGCGGGTCTTCTTTCGGGGAGGGGGGGGTGAAGAAGAGGGGGGGAGATGAAGAAGGGGTGGAGGTAGGAGGGGAGAAAAAAAAAAGTAACCATTGTTTGAGCCACGAACTCTCCACAAAACGAAATTTAACGCTTAAACTTTCTGTGGTAGATGCCGAAACGTGCATGACAGAAGTCCTTGTCTGGACGCAGATTTTATCATTCTTTGCTAATGAGGAGGGTCCACGCCTTTAGATTATTCTCTCTCTCTTTCTCTCTCTTTCTCTCTCTCTCTCTCTCTCTGTCCCGCCCTCTGCCCCTCCCTCCTCCGCTCCTCTCCTCCCATTCCTCCCCCCCTCGCTCTCTTTCACTCTCTCTCCTTTGCCGAGGAGGAGGTAGAGAGGTGCCTTAGAAACTGCTTAAATTGAAAATCCACTGACTAATCAAACCCATGCCGTTCCACATTATTGAATCAAAAGGAACTTTTATCAGGTAAACAATAATAAGCCCGGGTTATTTAGTGGTTAATTTGACCTGGCCAAATTACCTGTCCTGTATCTGGTGCTGACGCATAAACATTTTTTTTTTTGGCGTTTGGAGGAATGCTATGATTGTGCGTTTGTGTTCGAGTGTGCGTGCTTTTGTTTGAAGAGCGTCTCCCTTTGTTGCGTGGAGTAGGATGTGAATGGTGGTAAATTTTACATGGACTTGACGGGGGAAACATGTTAGTCTAGGGGCAAGGTGCTCGCATCTCATGCCGAAGATACCGGGTTCGAATCCCGGTCGGTGCAGGCATGTCGGAAATTTTTTTGTGGGGAAAAATCCTGTCCCTGTTCCTATGATCGAGAGCCTGGTCTTCTCGGATGAGTACGAAAAATTCTGAGGGCCCATGTGCACGTTGCACCACGTTAAAGCTACCTTGGCAGTTCGAAATCGAGAAGAGCAAACCGAACAAGGCAGCTGCCCGGGCAAAATTCTGAAACACTAAATCCTTACGTAACAAGAAAAATGGAAACAACAAAAGTGAGGTGTAAATGCCAAAGGCAGCGAGCCTCCTAAAATAAAGACCTAGACACATGGACTTGACACGGGGTAAGTTGAGGTCATTTTAGGTGATCCCCCACAAGTACAAGTGGTGAGACATAAGAACATATCGTGAGCACTCGAGAGTCTGCGTTTCCTCATCCAGATTTTCTTTCTTTTCTTTTCTTCCTCCCCGTCTCCAAATCATCTTATTCCATTGCCTGCAGTCAGAATTTCGCTGTAGATCTATATATATTTGTTTCTGCATTCAGACCTGCATTTTTATAGGGATTACTTGGTTTTTATTCTATCTTTACTTTTATTTCAGATTTGTCTGATCAATGATCGCAACTCGGGCAAGCCCAGAGGTTACGCATTCATCGAGTATGAGCACGAGAGAGACATGCACTGTGAGTAGTCTTTAGCCCGTACGCTGTGGGGTTGTTTTAGACAGTTTCACATCAACACAGCGCCAGTTCCTCCACATATATATATATGACACTTGAAATAATATAATCTCGGCATTCTTTGATATTGTCAAGAAACATCCAGTTTTTTTTAAAGAAATTCATAAAACTTGACAATCATGTCTGTTTTTTTCACCCGTGATCATCTCCGCATTGTTTGATACAAGTATATATCTCGATTCCTACGAATTGCGCAAGTTCACATGTGTGATTTTGCGCATGCCAAACAAGAGTGGTGCGTGGACCAAATTGAAAAGTTAAATGATAAAATCTGATATGTCAGCAACACGGAAGAAATCTAGATATATGTTAAGATTTTCAAGACCCAGCCGTGAGAAAGTCAATATGCCGGGAATGTGTGTGATCTGAACATTCAAAGAACAACTCAAGACAAACAGTATGTCACAGCTGAACTTGTTCACGCCAGGTTTATTCTGGTGTGCGGTAGGCAGTGTGTACAGTGGCGGACCTACATTTTTGGGACCCTGAAGCTTGAGCTGTTATGGGGCCCCTTGGCAACTAGCAACAATGGGGCAACATCCAAAATTCACTCCCTAAAAAAAGATTCTTCAGGGCGGCCCCTCCTGGATTAGAGGCCCTGAAGCTTAGGCTTCACCAGTTTCATAGTAGATCTGCCACTGAATATGTAACGTTCACGCTTGTGTGCACAAGGAGATAGGTCAGACCAAAATTGATATTTTACTTATAATTAGCATTGTTGTTGCCAATATTGCGGTACTCACAATAAATCTTTAAAAAAAGGGGGGGAATGTTTAACATAGTCTCATTGGCATGGTAAAATGTACTTCATAGGAGAATTCTCTCTTTTTCCATCGTTGCAATTTTGGACTTTAAACCCCATCACCCCCGGTTTCTTTCTCTCCTCTCCTGTCACATTCACACAAACAGACATGCAATAGGGTAAATCTGTATACATCAAATTTGTTTGAGAGAACACGTCACCCATGAGAACATACCGCTGAAAAAAGGTATCCCAGTTTCGAAGTAATGTATTTTGAAAATATATGAAACATTGTCACAAACGACGAGTATCAAAAGAAAATTTTTAAAAAGGTGCATGGGCATCGCTCGCATGCCAGAACAAAAATTGTATGTGTTTGACAATGATTTGCTATGTCGATCTAAGCTTGTGTGTGAGCAAATAAGGAGACATGGAGACAAGTGTAAGTCAGGGGAGGCAACAGTCGCACGGCCAGCAGGTAATGCTTTCCTCCCCTTGTTGTGTATTACGTCATGGTAAGCTGCAGTCGTCCGGAATGGTCCAGGTAATTGGGTTTATCTGTGTGTTTTCACGACCAGATGCTAACTAGGTAGTCCAGTACAATAGTTCAGCTACTAGAATCTCATGTCATTCACGTCAAAACCGTACTGCAATCAATAAAATTTTTTATTATGTATTATAATGGTCGTTAAAACCATATCAGACGACGTAAAGCCCAGTTGATGACAGTGAGAGGGCACCATATCCCCATTTCAACCGCTGTAGTGTATACTTTCTTGGCTTCGGCATGCACATAGAAAGAGTTCATCCTTATTGTTTTTTAATCGTCACTTCATTTTTTTTTTCTTTTGCCTACTTAGGATAATTTTAGAGAATTGTCCGAATTGCATTTTTTTTTTTTTTTTAAATTTATATCAGATATGGTTTTCCGGGGACTAAAATGGGAAGGTCAGAAACTCAGATGGAGCGAGACAGATGACGATCTTCAGAATCAGAGGAAAAGTGGGTTCTTTCATTAGATGTTAAGTCCTTTAATTTCCTAGCATCTTCCAGAACGCCGGCCACACCGAGGTCATGACTGGCGGTGTTCGTCACCCATTTAAAAAAAAAATTATTATTCAGCCGATGGCCAGGGGATAGGTGGTCTCCCTCTGTTTGTCAGTGGGGCTTTACGTCGTCCAAGCTACTAACTGCGTGGATGAAGGAAGTCCAAAGTAATGCTTCTGTGATCAGCCTGGATCGGACAGGAAGCTCCACATAATGAATACCTGAAGATTTTATGGATTGGCTTTAATTTCTGTTTGAACTGTCAGCGAACAGTTTTCTTGGAAGTTTTACTATGTAAAGATGAGACAAAAGTACGTTTTGAAATGGAGCTTTCGATGTTTGGAAGAGATTGAGATAGTAGGTCAGTGTCCAGGCGTAGAGTGTAAAGATCGCAGTTGGAATAAGCGCGTTTGTTTGTCTAGTAGCGTAGCTGTGGGCAAATTGATTGACTCAAATGAGAAGGGAAACATTGAACACCACTAAAGCGCGTGTCTCCTTATTTCTCCCGCAGCGTCCACCACACCCAGCCAGCCTACACGTGTACGTGTGTGTTACGTGTGTGGCACACTACACAGGCTTGACCTCCATTCCTACCTTACACATAATGTTGTCCATGTACCACTACTGTGTACACCCTCTGACTAGGTTTGTATGTGCGTGGGTTTGTATGGCGTAGGTAAGACCTATCGCTCGTGCTGCGCGCATACAGCCGAGATAATTGGGGATAAAACCATCGGCAAATCAACAACTTTAATTTTAACATTATGTAATTCTTAAAGTGACGAAGTTACAGTAAGTTTTCTCCATTGTCATCTGGAATGACGTGATGGTAACAGAGCTAAAATTCCTTTGGTATAGATAAAATCAAAAGTGGTTGTTTATTCAAAATGTAGAAGGGAAAATGGGGTTTTAAAGGCGTTGTTTTATAACTAGAATACAGGTAAAAAAGAAATTAAAAGAAAAGAAGAAAAAAAAGGCTTTTTAAAACATTATTTTGTTTTGTAAGACGTAGTGGAAGAGTGTAGAACAGTCAGTTGTCAGAAGGGACAATCTTTTTTTTTCTTTCTTCTGTTAAATTTATCCCGTTTCAAACTCTCTTTTTTTTTTTGTATTTCATTAACATAGAATTCTTTTCTGTGAGAATAATGATTAAAAAAAAAAAACAACCGAGACGAACCAAACCAAAAAATAAAAAATAAAAGATTTATTTTGTTTTAAAATACAAAAAAAATATAAAAAAATATAATAGCACTGAGCCCAGGTCACATCTTCTGTGTTATATTTAGGTATAAATGACCGGAATCCATCCAAATAAAATGTTTTCTCTGTACGTGAGCAGTGAGTGCCCTGCACTTAAGCCAGGACAGGTAGAAAATCTAGTATTTAACAGAAACAAACAAACAAAAAAGTCTGTGAAGATTTGGTCTGGTCTCTCAGTGTTTCGGGTAAGTTATCGGGTAAGTTGTGGCTGCCTCACGGCGTACAGACTGCCCTCGATGACCTACGCCTTTTGAACTTGCTATAAACAAGAGCTTTGTGGTGGGATTTTCTGCTAACTCCTGGGTAGGTTAGCGTAAGTTACCTTTTTTTTGACATGCAGTTGTTTGTTTTGGTTTTTTTTCTCCTGTCAATCTCCCTCATCAAACAGTGTCATTTGTGATCGTCCAAATCACAGATTAAAGCAACATCTTCCTTGTTTAGAAACGTGTAGTTCTGGCTTTAATTTTCCACTTTCTTCCCTCCAAAACTTTTGTAAATTGGTATAAAGTCTCCAACATTTTAGACAGTAATCGAATTTGGGGAACTGCAGTCGGGTAGGTATATGGGACAAATCGGAAGACGTGTGAGACTTCCGGGTAGGTATAGTCATGCAGTATCCCCGAGGTTAGGCTAAGGTCTACGTGAAAGTGCACCTCCCTCCCTGTCCATGTTCATCAAGAGTATCATTGTGTCATTGATATGATCCCTGTTGTCAGTATTACATAATACACAACACTGTTGCTTCCACAGGTGACCGTGCATCACATTCAGATCCATTAAAAAAAAAAAAATTATTATCGTCTCCTTGACATGTTTAAGTCTAAAGTTTGGCAGTTCGCGACTTAAGTTCCTGTTTGCTCCAACTCCGTTTTGCACAACTCAGAAATTTGACGTTAAACATATGCTGCTTTAGTTTTATGATGAAGAGAATAAATCGGAACTGTGAAACAGTGTGATAAGTGCCTCAACGCATTTTCAACAAGTGTCAAAGTGTGCATTTTGTTTACTTCTACACATGCTAAAAGATCTCCAGTTTTTCAGAAAATAGATATAGAACAAATAGGAACTAAGGTCGCCACTTGTCTTTGGTGGTGCAAATGGGAAAGTGATGCACGGATGGTACAGAATGCCAGATGGCTGCCTGGGTCATCTGCATGTCTGCATGTCCTCACTTGAGGACCATATCTCAATCATTGTCTCTTCCCATATCGACTTTGTGTCTCGGGCGGGCAATTCTTGCTGCAATGCCATCGGGCATTTTCTATACAGTTTGACATTACCCAGAGTTCCCGATTGTCACTGTCTACCCGGTGCCATGATGGCAATGTGGATATAGATTACTATTTATATCTTCATCTGTGTCTCCATTCTCACAAATAAAAGCGAGTTGTCACTTTGTCATTTAGGAAAGGCTTTCCGCCAGGATAACAAGCAGTGGAAAGTTTGCTCCAAAGACATGGTTTAAATCCTTATAAATCCACAGTTTCCAAACCTTGTGAAATGCGTCCCTGTAAATTGTGGTGCCAGATTAATATAAGGGCCACAATTATTGGGCATGCGGAATTCAGTGACCATCATTTTCCCCAACAACGCTTTTTTTTTTTTTTTTTTTGTTATCGTTGTTTTAACGCACATAGATACAATGGGGACTCATTCTTCGTGTTTGTCTGTTACGTCAGCAATTTGGAAGCTGTGAACCAGAGCGTAAAACAGCATGTCTGTCACAAAACCTTTCCAGTCTCCGTCTTTCTCACCCGTCTCAGTCTACGGCAAGGAATTCTTCCTCTGCTGAAATACATTTCTGTGCTGGCGGAGTTGGCCAAGGGAAAGAAACTAGCAATTGTGTCTGTCCAGGAAATTCTTCAATTATCTTTCTTTTAAGTTTTGTACAGTTTCATTTTAATTCTTTTCCTCAGCATTTCATTGTAATAACATTACTCAGGTCTTATGAGGCAAAACTGGATGCATTCAACAGTCTCACCTATATGGTTTGCCATCCATACATGTGTTTTCATAGCAAATACAAAACTTGGAACAATAATCTGAGCAGAAAATGATGCCAACACTGAGCAAACAATGCCATGAAAATTATGATGACAGGGCCTACATGTATCTATGGTGTACTCCAGTTTTGTGTCATAAAAGAAGTAACAGTGTGAATTTTTCCTCAGCCAGTGGACATTTGGTCTCGAACAAAGGTGTAAGTGTCAAAAGATGGATTATGTAAAAAAAAAACAAAAAAAACAATATCACACTGATTTAGAGAGGTCAGTGCCATTTTTTGCAAAGTCAACTCAGTGTAAACAAAAAATTATGTCCTACTGCAATTGCCTCCATCAAAGGTCATTAACTGCACGCCTAGCACCTAAATACAGTTCTCTCCACTGAGACACAAATGTCCGTTGCCACAGACTGAAGTGAAAGGTGATGACAGGACCAACTTGTCTTTTGTTTGTGCTCTACAAAACGTCTCATTTTCTATTATGTTTCTCTCCTTCCCCTGGGTGGTCATTTAGCTGCCTACAAGCATGCAGATGGACATAAGATAGATGGGAGGCGAGTCCTGGTGGATGTTGAGAGAGGACGCACTGTCAAAGGATGGAGACCTCGTCGTCTAGGTAAGGATCCATTATGTTAACTCTGTTAACATTATTTTATTTATTTATGTTAACCCTTATGTTAACTCTGAAATTTGTCAGTGCAGTTCATTCACTCAGCATGCAATATATTTGCTGATAGTTTCATTCTAGTGAGAGAATTCGGAGACACTATCGCACTATGTCAGGGTCGAGGAACCGGATAATCATTAGTGATGTTGGGAAAGATTTATCAGCCAGTACCTAACCTGACAAAATTTATTTACTGCTGCGCCTCCAAATTCTATACAAGTTTTAGTTTGTATCGAAAGAAAAGGGCGGCTCCTATCTATAAATTCAACAACATTGTATTGGCAGAGGGTCATATATTTAAGAAAAGGGGAAAAAAAATGCTTTCCCTGGAACGTTAGACCTGTATGTTTGTGCTGTCAGTATATGTAATAGTAATATATTGTCATGTCTGTCTGTCATCATGGGTGATCGGTCGATGGGTGCTTCTGGCAGAGTCTCCTTCTGACCTGTCATTATTTTATATTCTTTTATATTCTGTCTGTTGTCTTGCTTTTTCCTGGCACATGGTGACCATTGATGTGTTGAAATGCTTTCTACAAACTGATACTCAAACTCTCTGTCTGCAGGTGGAGGTTTAGGTGGGACACGTAAAGGTGGACCTGAGGAGAATACACGCTTTTCTGGCAGGGATGAGTTCAGTGCTGTTGCTAATGACAGGGGCGGGTAAGTGTGTGTCATTGACCAAAATTCAGTTCCTACATGACTCAGATCCTTTTGTGTCTTCTTGGAGACGAACATTTTTCATGGACAGTATAAACCAGTGTTTCTGGAGGGGGTTCAGAATGGTGGCGTAGGAATATATATATTTGTATGCCAGCTTTGCCCAATCATGTTGAGGTACAGGTTTTTTGTTTTTTTTAATTGAAGTGGCATGTGGGACAAAAAAAGGTTGAGAAACACTGGGGTAAATCTACAAGTAATCACAGTCTTGGATGTTGTCCTTCAGTTGTTGTGTGGGTGTGTTAATGGTAATTGATATCAGGTGAAGTTTGGGCTGAGTACCCAGTACATCATTTAGCAGGAACAAAATTCTTTGAATAGGAAAGTGAGGGGTGAAAAGCAGTGATGTGGAAGAATGGCTGTAAGAAGTCCAACGGCACACTGGCACTTAGAAAGACAGTTCTGCTTCGTATGGCCTTTGCAGATGACAGAGATTTACCTCCCAATAAACACAGAGACATACAAACAGTAAGAGACTTACCTCAGGGTCTAGACTGAGTACTCCAGTGTCAATGACCAGTTCCATACCCCTCATCTTGAAGTATAATCCACATGACCTGCCCTGTCCACAACTGTAGTGGACAAGCCAGGATCCTTGTCAGAGAATTTTTCCTAAACCTTCCAACAGTCTGTCCCAGAGTCCAGTAAACCTTACAGTAAGGTGGACATCTGAAGCATCAATCGAAATAGATTGATCATGTTGAATTGGTGCAATAGTTATCTTTCTTGACTTCCAGTTTTCCTTCACTTACGTTTCGTCAAGGTGTCTTGGTCAAGTATTTTGTCAGTCCTGGCCGTTATTTTAAATCCCAAGTGGTTTGTGGCTTTTCAATGCAAAGTTTATAGTTGGCAATCCAGACAGCCGATTTGTTGATGTTGAATCTTAATATCTTTCAGCTTCCGTGGGGCTGATGATGATCGTGGTGGACGTCGCAGAGAACGATCAGTGAGTCGTGAACGACGTCGTCGCAGTCGCAGCAAAGAGCGGCCAAGGCGTAGCAGGAGCCGAGAGCGGGCAAGGAGATCTCGTAGTCGAGACAGGAAGAGGAGCAGAGAGCCCAGGGGTGACCGTGGTGATGCTGAGAGTAAGCAAAAAGATCAAGTTAATATTGTTGCACAGCACTTCTGTTACAGTTGTTACACTGCACAGGAAGTCAAAAGTATTCACAATCACAGCAAAGTGTTTTCAAATTGAACATTATCTGAACTTACCATAGGACATGGATCATGTTAGAAATTGAAACAGTTAATGAGATATGTCAATTCACTTGCTCAGTCTGAACAGTGAATGTATGTTGTGAGAATTGAAATGTTCTTTGTCACAAGGAAACTTTTCATCTCTTCTGGTGCATTCTGAATATCAGCCACAAAACTTCAAAATGTACTGGAAAACCATATCCCTTTCCAGTTTCATAGAACTTTTTTTCTTTACCAGTGAGTTAATTGAAACATGCTCACAGTTTGCAAAGTAATGCTTTTAATAAACATGCCCCAATTTACATTTTATGAGACATTTTAACATAGAAATGAAATAATGTGCTGAACCAAAAAATTTGAGAAATGTGTATCTTGCCTTTTATATCAAATGTATTTTATGTGTTTATGTAGAAACATTTGCATGCTGGATCAAAAAAACCTTAAAAAAGCTTTTCTACTTTCAGTTATCGGCCCAGAGGATGAGGATAGCAACCTTGGTCGCAGGGAGAAGAAAAGAAACCGACGCAGTCGATCGCGTGATAGGGACCGTGAACGCCGCAGGAGTCGATCTCGTGACCGCAAGCGCAGCAAACGTTCTCGCTCCAAGGAACGCAAGTTCAAGATCAAAGAGGAGGAACTGCAAGGCCAGTGGGTTGGGGGTGAGGAGGAGGGCATGAACGGTAACCAGGACTACAATAATCAAGAATTTCAAGACATTCGAGTCAAGGAAGAGAAGGCGGACGCTTACGCAGGATATGGTGGTCCTGGTATTGGTATGGGTATGGGAATGATGGACAGGGGACCACAGAGACCTGAAGACGGGTATCAGGACGATGAAGAAGAAGAAGGGGAAGCCGATTAACCCCTGTCCCTTCCTATTTTCTTGTTTTATACTTTACAGACAAACTCACTGGGCTTCAATAGGATGGAGCTATGGCTTTATGATGTCAGCCTTTTTTTTTTATCTTAAAATTGTCAAATAAAACATGATTTCTTAGCCAGTGACTTTTAGAACTGATCTAGCACATTGAAGGTTTTAGAAGTTGTGGATAGAAAGCTAAACTACAAGAGATATTAGATCAGCCACAGAACAGGAATATTATAAAGACCACAGAAAATCGGTGGGGTGGCAGCAAAGCTTGAAGCAAAATCAGAATTTGGCAAAAAGAAACAGTTGTATGTAGCAAATTCTTGCATAAGAAATAATACGGAAAGGATATAGGAAAACACCAAGGAGAAGAGGGAAGACAAATCAAGCTTTTGGTATTTTCACTTTACGGAACAGGAGTTATCATAAATTGTGTGTTCAGATTTTATGATGAGACCAAGAATTTAAAAACAAAAGGAGTCCATGTATGATCTTCTTCAGATTTGTACATTGGTGGTACTGTCTCTCATACAGAAATTCTTATTAATTTTATGAGTATGTCAGAATGGGAGAGTGAACTTGCTGCAGAAAAGGATTCATTCTTGGTAAGGGGAAATAAATGCATGAGTCTTCAATTAAGCCACAGTTACAAGACTTTGTAATCTGTCCTTTACAAAATTTGTGGTGTGGACTAAGCTTGATCCCATTACCAGGAAAATCTCATTTGTTCACTGAAGTGTCCTGTTGCTCCACCAACTTCCACCCTGCTGGTCAAATTGTGGCTAACATGCCATTGGTAATATCAGAACATAATGAATTAGTGACCACAGGTTTGTCAGATTGGAGTTCATTATCCATAAGTCTCATTCTTTTTCTGATTATTGTGAAATGTGGTAAAACGAACTCTATTAGAGGGGGGGGGGGGGGGTGTGGCTGCTACTTCAGGTTTGTATTAGGTAAGTATGGTAATGCTGAAATATCCAGGGATCATACTATCTCTTGTGGTTGTATGGAGGCCTCAAATTGACACATTTTAATCACCTGTACAGTAGACAATGTTTGGATCTCAAGAGCAGTGAAGCAAAAAGATATAACACTGCAATAATGATGTCATAATATGTTGGTGAGCAAATTGTCTATTAGAGGTGACCCACAAGCATTCAATATTATTATGTAGAGATTATTTTTTGTTGTTTTTTAACAGCTAGATGTGGGAACATTTTTCACATTTTGGTTAACTGATACTGGTACTTTTCTTTTTTTCATCAGTTGATGTAATTTTTGTCATTTATTGTATGCGCTGCCAACCAACACTTGTATTTCTCATTTCTCTAGCATCATGATCAGCCAGCGTTGACCAACCACAGAGCATTTAATGGTTTATTGTGTCCATCTCTCAAAACACCAGGTGTTGTAATTGTATACATATCATGTGTAGATTGATGTCTTGCTAAAGCAGACAAAATATTTTGGCTTAAAGCTTTATCGAGTATTCAGAATTCCAATCTCCCAGATTTAAGATAAATACTTTACAAGCTGATTAATAGGTTTCCAATTCTGGAAACTCGAAACCCCCCTAGAAGTTCCCTTTTGCTTGTGTAAAATTTCACAGGACAGGGGGAATAATGTCATACCATTGATTTCTGAAATGGCTGAACCTCATAATGTGCACTCATCTGGTATGGGATTTCTTAGTTCCATCATTAACCAGAAAAGAATTTTGAGTTTAAATTCACTAAATGACAAGTCCAAATCCACACAGTGAGAGTACCTTCAATCTGTTCTCATTGGTTGTAAATTACACATGTATGTAAAAATATTTTCCAGATTCAGTAAAGTTTGTACAGAAGAAACATTTCTCTTGCCCAGTGTCATTAAAGAGGAAAAACTGGTAAACTAATTATCTTGATCTAGTTTTTATGTCCACTGCACAGTTTTAGAATAGAAGTTTATGTCAATTCACAATTTAAGTTTACCAAAAATAAATGTTTGAATGGTTGAATATTTTTCTTAGCAGGTGGCATTTTTTTAAGTAGAGGAAAGAGATGTACATATATTACATATTGTCACCATTCCTGAAGACTGTAGTAACTCAAAAACTTTTAAAATCCATTTTCATGGTATACACATGTAGTATATTCAACTACATTCAAAGCTGCATCAAATGATCTAGGTCATGGACTCCTAAGCCGAAAAATAATCGAATAGCAAACTTTCAAAAATTCATCGTAACTGGACCAGTTGTGCTGAAATGTAACGTTCTTGTGCTCCTCCTGAAATTTAGCCAATACTGATAAAATGTTCTACAGTTTTAGGGAACTATAACAACATTACATGTAAGTTTTAAGCAGTTGATTTTCTGATCACGTATCTCTGCAAACAAAACAAAACAAAAATGGAGAAATTGCCCAGAGACATGAAAAAGATGGCACAACCCGAAATGAAATGCAGGATCCGAAAAAAGAAAAGAAACATAAAATTTGGCTTGTGCTGTATCATATAACAACTTCAATCTCAGCTTTCCTGAACATTTGCTTTGTATAATATCTAGAATGTTGGTAAGTTTTAATTAGTCAGTGTCACTATTGTGCTTGAGTCAATCCTTGTGTTCAGTTTCTCAGACAATAAAGAAAGAAAAGCCACAGAAACTCATTGTGTGTCTTCAGTTGTGTGAAGGAATGATTGGGCATGAGAACGCTTTCATTATTGGGGTTATCTTGTGTTTTCTGTTGTCTTTCTTTCTAACACTAATAATATCAATTTCTTTCCAGCTCTGTTTCTTCCTCTCACTCATGCTATAGGCTGCCTTTTTTCTTTCATTTCCATTCTATAATACTTTCCTGTACAGAATTATGTTCATCCCAATTAGTTACATCATCTTTTCCTCGGATTTTTATCACTTTGAAGGGGGGTTTTGTCCAAAGTTTTTCTTCTTCACAATTCCTGTGCATAATTGAGTATAGATCTATCATATTTTTCAATCTTCCTTTCCATTATACATGTATTATGCTTCATTTTTTTTTCCTGGTGTGCATTATTTTCTTTTGTCTTTGATGCTGCTTTTGTGTTTGTACTAACTGTCAGTCTTGAGTTTGCAGATTCTCTCAAAATACACTACCTCCCCTAGCTTCTGTCTGTCAGTATTCATTTCACTCCAAATTCTCTCTCTCTCTCTCTCTCTCCCCTCGTTCCCTCTCTTGCTCTCTCTGTCTCTAGCTCTCTCTTTCTCCCTCCCTCACTCTCGTTCTCTCTCTCTCTCTTTCCCATCCTCCCTCTTTTTCTGTCTCTGTCTCTCCCTTGCTCTCTCTCGGCTGTTTTGTTTTTGTCCATGATCTGTACATGGTCCCTGTTTTCCCATTGCTTTTTGCTTTCTTTCAGTTTACTCAGACAAGCATTGCAGCTACAACAATATAAGAGCACTAAATCTTGCATTAATTAATAATTTATATACATGCCTGGGTGTGAATGTATAGCTGTACTGTAATACAAGGAAAATTCATGGAGATGGCAGTTCGTTTCAGAATTTGATTATTGCAATGTTCTTGCAAGGAAATGATGTGTTTATATCATATTGCCAATGTTTTTGTCAAAATTCATTGAAATAATTTAAAACGACAAAGACCAGGAGCAAAAGTATAACAATAGGCCTATACATTGTCATAATAATATAATATAATGTTTTTTTCAAAACAGAATACAAGTGGGAAAGCAACCCGAAACTACTGTTTTCCTAACAAATGCTCTCCATTAACCAGGCCTACATCAGAGATGCCAAGTGTCCCGCATTTAAGGCCTTTGTCCCGCCGTCCCGCCCGCAGAGTAGTCCGTCCCGCAAATTAGGGGAAAATAGTAATAATGAATTGTTTCGGAACCATCCGATCGATCCCACTTTTTAACAAGGAAACTACCGACTCTTTCGTGCAAAGAATCACAATGGCTTACTTTCAGTTTCACACTTCCGGAACGTGGCTTGGTGCGCACTTGCTACTTCCGTTAATGAGCCGAACTGACGCTTTGTTCTGTGAGACTGACGATTTGTTGAGCATGTTATCCAAGCCATCATCATGTCTTTGATTGTCCTCAACATCATTTTCCCCTGTGGATTTGGGGAGCCTCACGCTGAAATTCCCGATTGCCGCGATCAAAGACAGAAATGATGTAGATCTAATCTTGATCTAGACTCTAGATCTAGTTATCTAGAGTAGTAGAGATATAGATCTAGATCTAGTTCTAAAGTACAGCACATGCAGCTTCATAGACTTCTAAGACTTCAAGTTCTCGTACACATTCCTCTTTCTGTTGTGAGTGCCCTCTCTACTAGCCATATTTCTGGCTGTCTTTCTCTCCTCTTCACATCACATTCTGTCTTGAAGTATTGTGTGAGTGGCTCCCATACTTGACTTACAAATTACAAGATTGTTTTAAAATAAATGTTTGTTTGTAGTGTATTATTTATGTTGCGTACATAGACCCCCTATGTGTCCCTCAAAATCTTGGTTTGTCCCTCAAAATCATGATTCTTGTCCCTCATTTTGATTTCTTCGGGTTGGCATCTCTGCTACATGTTAGTAATTGAGTTAATAATGATGGCTCATTGGATCCAAGTAACCCAATACATGTTCATGTGAATACACACACATGTACAGGTTAGCACCACTCCTCAGATCTCCCGGCAATATTGTTTTAATTACACATTATATGTACTCCTTGAAGATTGCTTTTTTTCTTAAGAGGGGGGGGGGCAAGTAAGGCATGATAATGAGCCATGGCTCGATCACAGATGCATGATCACGTTCCACTGGTTTAGGAAGACCAACAGAATTGATCATGTAATTTTTTTAAAAATACTGACACTGACAGTTCTGGTTATATCTGCACACTATGGTATAATTTTATGTCTACCAATGGGGTACTATAACTAGTATAAGCAAAACTCCAGCACTTTATAATATCGTGTATTCTTAATTTTTTTAGTGAGAAAACAATTTGCTGCTTTTATATTATCTGAAAAGATATTCCAGGCCGCACTAAGTTTGATGTAAATTAAATTAATTCATACATTCTACAATACAGGTGAATAGACACATTTTTTTTGCGGGGGGGGGGGGGGGACAAACCGGCAACTGTCATGATCACCAAAGAGTTCCAAAATCTTCTCATTTTCTCATTTTCCCGAAACTGAAACTGAAATACTCTCGCAATGCGTATCTTGATGTTTCTATGAAAACAACCATGCACAGGTCGATAAAATGACAATTACATTCATTGTCTTGTGCCACCGACTCATTTCGCCACCACTGAGCTGTAGAAGAAAGCGGTACAATTTCTAACTTGTACAAGAAGCGTCGGTTATTTGCCATTGTTGTGTGTGCATTTTTTGCCTTTTCGAGGAAATAAGGATTGAAGTTTGGTCGGTAAAAGGGCTGAACAGTGAAACGCATACAACATTACGTCACAAACGCATATCTCGCAAGGGTTTTACTTTTAACGGATTGGAATTACACTTTTGTTATACATAATGAAATTAGGAGTGAGAGAATTAATTTCCTGACAAAACCTTAATATCGGCAAAATGTCAAATACAACAATGTGGCAAATACCCCTCGAAACAACACTCCGCCCTCAGTTTAACTGTTTCTTAGTTCTACCTGTCGATGGCAGATTTCAAACAACCACGCATTTATTTTGCTGCCCTCACTTCACATTTTGTGTTTCAGTAGCTGCCAAGAGCATCCCGTTTTGTAACAAATTCTCACGCAGTAAAACGCTATTATTGTCTCACGGATGGCTTGAAAACCCCGAGTTTATGAACACAGTACAAAGGCATGTGAAGTGGTTTCACGTGCTGGCAATTTAGCGTGAGTAGAAAGAACCCGTTTTTACGTCATTGCTGATGATACCGTCAGCGGAGTCAATGTTTTCCCGTGTATCTGATCTCACTATTGACTCAAGTCTGGAAGACGTGCCGAGTTGAATGTATGACTTGGCAAGGAAAACCTCCACTCCCACTCGCGTGCAGCCAGCGGTACTCACCACCTTCGCACCAGCCTCTCCTTTTTTTTTTCTTTCTTTCACTGATTGATTTTTCTTGCATTGTCTTCGCACTGCTTGGATTGTGTTATCTCCGTTGGCACATTGAAATTTTGTGAGACACCCCCCCCCCCCCTGCCCCCTCCCCAAGACACACAAGCATTTTCACTCATGCCCACTCCCAAAACAGCCTCATTCCGCCATTCGTCCTCTTGTGACTTCGAGAAAGTTTGAGCGCCGCTAAAAAACAAAAAAAAAGGGGGGAAAGAAACGAAAATTTTCCTTTCCTTCCTCACAGAATCCGTCCCCATTACCAGTAAGAGGGGAACACGAGATCTGTCCATCAGAGAGGTTCTACGCTAGTCACGATGGATCAAGGACACACACAATAATCAAACCTCTATTGGACTTGCGTGACATGGGTACATGCAGTACATGTCGGCTGTTTTCCAGATGTTGTTGAATGTACATTTTTGCCCTTTCGAGAAAGTGAGGACTGACAGTTTGCGAAGAGTTGTGTAAAATCAAGGTTTTGTTCAGTAGGTTTCAAAATCGAAACCTGCATAAGAATGCCCACGCCAAATACATGTAATTTTTTTGTACACCTATTCACATCATGTATACGTACATGTACATGTAGGGCCTACAATATGGGGTTGGGGGGGGGGGCGGGATTCCTGTCTCTGATCCTAAGGTAGGTAGGATCCAGCATCTAGTCTTCTCGGATAAGGATGAAAAACCTCGGAGGGCCCATGTGCACGTTGCGCACGTGAAACTGAAAGATATCTTGGCAGTTGGAAATCGAGGAGAGCAGGTCGAACAAGGCCGCTGCCCAGACAAAATTCTAAAAAAAAACAACTAATCCCTACCACAACAAGAAAAAGAAAACAAGAAAAGTGAACTGTGAATGCCAAGGGCAGATAACCTACTAAATAAAAAAGACACCCAAGTTTACACATGATAAAATTAAGAGTGAGAGAAGCGCTTTCATGACAAGACCTCAAAATCGGCAAAATGTCGCATACAACATACCCCTCGATGTATCTATTTCGGCAGTTTCTTCTTCTGGCTGATCGATGATTCTTTTTTTTCCTTGTTAAAAATTATTGCCTTCACACAATAGTAATAATGTACTCTACTAATCGTCGATTCAGTGCAAGAAGCGATTGCTTATTCTTTGAGGAAATGAAGATGATCACTACTTGCACTGAACTGACGTAATAATGCCTAATCACCATAAAGGTGGATACATCAACAACTAGAGCTCTTTGAATAGATATATTAATTATTACACGCGTAGGCGTATCTCGAGTGGTTGGGCTGTGTTAAGAATTTTGTTCCGGGACCGTTGAGATACCGGTACCCAGGACTCAGTAAACCTGTGGCTTGGCCGGTACCAGCGACTCGCTGTGTTTAGTGTGTTTAGTTCACCTGTTGCCTGCAGGTGCAAAGCACTCTTTAATCTTGTCTCTCAGGTGTTTGGAGATGAGGTAAGGTAACATTTCATTAAATCTCAACCAAGTGGAGACAAGATTCTGTGCGATTGGCACTCACTAGCAGTCAAGCGGGATCACTGTGTGACAACTGACTGGATGAGTTGGTTTTTTTTTGTATAATGTTTTTGTTTTTTTGTGGGTGGTTTGTTTTTTTTTCCCCGCTATCACTCAAAGCAACCATTGTGAAATGATTACATACAATATCATGTACTACGTATTATTGTAAGTGCATGTATTTGTAATTGTATTACTAAGTGCTACACCTATCCGATCAATTGTATATTTATTATTACCTCATTTTCTGCGAATGCGCCAGACTTTATCGAGTCCTTTTTTACAGAAATTGCTCGCCCTATTCAGTTTTTGAAAGTTTTAATTTGTTCACATGTACAATCCTGTCTAGAAAAAAAAAAAGGGGGGGGGGTGTAATGCAAAATGGATTAGAGGAAAATTAAAAGGAGCTTAAAAAAAAAAATCGTATGGGTCTGTTCATTTTGCACCATTTATTTTTTTTCGTATTTCGTTTTGTTGCCCAGGTCGTCCCAGTAATGGCAACAAAACTACAATTATAGGAAGGTAACTGTGTGGTCAATACCCCGAGATTGATACAGGAATCTGTGTCAGTCTGCCCCAGAAAGTGATTTCTTCGGACTTTCTAGGAGAATGAGCCAATCGGAGAAGATGACGAGCATGACTGGTCAGTGAGTGGGAGTGCGGCCTCATTTTACACGGTGTAAAACGAAGTGGTCAGTGTTGTTTTGTTGGAAATCAAGATGATGTAGAGAGAAAGAGTGGAAGTGGGTGACATTGCATTGTAGCTGTGATTGTGACAATAACACAAACACGAACATTCTCAATGAAAAAACAACCGAGCTTGTTAAAACATGCAATTATGAATGTGTTTGATGACAATGGGTGACACTGAGTGTCCAGGATCCAGCGATTTCAGTGCAACTTCCAGTATCAGCCAAAGACTGACGGGGAACACCCAGGCCCCACCTTTGGGTGTGGCCCCGCCCAAATAAATTGACACAGGAGGGAACTGTCCTCCTCGGCGATGGCCTCAGCCCTCTGGAGGTTTTTCCCCTCCCTCAGCACCTGTATAATACATTGCATTCATCTATCATTTATTCATTTAAAAAAAAAACGCAAAAAAAAACAACAACACACACATGTACATGTACTTGTATTATGTACATAATATAATATATACGGTGCAAGTTTACAGCCAGGTTCAATACTCCTTTGAAAATTTTCCAATTCTGACCTATGTTTTTACAAGTTAACGGTAAGCCAGACCAAGGCTGGCGTAGGCCCCACACTGGTGGCTCGCCAACTAATTACATGTATTATGCATCACACTAAAACACTACTTACTGCCCATATCGCGGTGTTTCAGTGTGATGCATAATAATTAGGTGGCAGGCCACCAATCTTGGGGCCTACGCCAGCCTTAGTCGTCTTCTGGTTTACCCTTTAGGGAAGGGCTGAAATGCAAACACGTATAGTGAAGTAGTTTGACGGGGATACTCTCCTTTTGAGTTTTGAGTATCTCCCATTGACTCTCCCCATCCCAAGAGTTTCAGTCTATTTTATTTTTGTTTTGTGATTATGTTGACAAAGAAGGATGAAGGAGGTGAAAGTAACTGGGTAGGGTGTCTACCTGTCAGACTGCCAACCTCATTTCTTGTTCTACAGCACAACCACTCCACCTTGGCTCATCTCCTCCACCTTGGCTCATCTCCTCCACCTTGGCTCATCTCCTCCACCTTGGCTCATCTCCTCCACCTTGGCTCATCTCCTCCACCTTGGCTCATCTCCTCCACCTTGGCTCATCTCCTCCACCTTGGCTCATCTCCTCCACCTTGGCTCATCTCCTCCACCTTGGCTCATCTCCTCCGCCTTGGCTCATCTCCGCCACCCTAAAACATTATCAGATTTGGCCACCTGGCCCATTGTTCTTGTTTCATTCGTTGTTCTTGGGTTTCCCCTTTCCTTGTCTGTCTTTGGTTATCTCAGACTGTTTTCGGGAGCATAAGCCATTGCAGCAGGGACATTTCAGTCAGCGAACCCACACATACACATTGTGCCCGTTTGAGTTATAGATGGGAGCTAGTAGGCTACATGTACTACATGTATGATGAAGTCTTCGTGATGTCTAACGTTTGAGCGAATTTTATGCCACAACGTCTCGGGGACGCAAATAATGATAATTATATTTATTTTGAGTACAGGCTGATAACTGTTTCCTTTATGTTCAGTTGAATGAATATCTCTTGAGTTCAGGCTGATAAATCGCGACCTTAAAATGACAGGGTCTTAAGTCTTTTTTCTTTTCTTTGCAAATAGCCCAGTACCCCTGTACACATATCATACAATGACTTAGCTGCCAGGGATCTCAATACAAATTTACACATTATTACACAAGTAAACGAAGCTCGAAATGTAAACCTTGAACTGAACGAAAACATATGAATGTATGTATCCCCGGGGAGAAAATCAAAATGAAGATGCAGAAGAGAGAGCACTACAGATTTTCTCAGTGTGAACAACTTTACAGCTGAGAAAAACTAATTAACACATCATACAGGCCTACACGAAATAATATAATATATCATGGTGTCGAGTGGGCGGGCTGCTCTTCATTTCGTCCTTGATGAAGACAGTTAATGACAATTATGTCTGGCAGGCGGTCTCATCCATCCATCCATCCATCCATCCATCCATCCATCCATCCATCCATCCATCCATCCATCCATCCATCCATCCATCCATCCATCCTTCCCTTCACTATCCGCTCATCCAACCATCCAGTGATCCACCCTTCATTTCGCCATCCACACATCCATCCATCCATCCATTCATCCATCCACCCATCCATCCACCAACCCATTTATCTATTCATCTATCTTTCCATCCGTCCGCCCGTCCATCCGCCCACCCACAAAGACAAACCCATCCATCCATCCATCCATCCATCCATCCATCCATCCATTCAGGTATCTATTCTTCTATCCACCCATCCGTCCTCCCATCCACCTGCCTACCCATCCATGCATCCATCCGCCCGTCCATTCATCCACCCATCCATCAACACATCATTCCTTCCAGCCATGAATTCAACCATCATCCATTCATCCATAATGCTCGCCCGTCCTTCTGTCCATCCATCCACCCATCCATCCATCCAATTAACTTGGTACTTCTGTGTATCCGTCTGTCTGTTTGTCTACAGATCTGTACTGCGTATTAGATGTCAGATAAGTTCAAGCCAGCGTATCTCTTACAATTTAACCAACACTAAAATATAACAATAAATACATGACAATGTCACATAGAATCTACGAACTTGTGAAAACCATAATTTATAATAAGCCTCACGCTAGTGACACATTTCAACAGATCTGACACCAGTGAAACAGCTCGACATAAAGAATTTCACATGTGAAAGAAATACATGTAGTAAAAAAAAAAAAAATATGACATCGTGTGACGAGAAGACGTTTTTACTCATGAATTTTTGTTGGCAACTCTGACTAGCAGGATTTGAGTACGGATTTCACTGCATGCCGGGTGTGCAAACAGCCAGGAGTAAAGAAATTTGGATTGGTAGATCGCCAGACGGTTCTATCGTCTCTGGGGTATGCCGCAGAGTCTCAGGCGCTAAATCCGCCGTCTTGGTCCCCTCTACCATTCAACAAAGTTTAGGATAAAACGTTCATTGAGACGTTTTAAGGCGTGCAGCACACAAAAAACTGATAGCGGATAGACCACCTCAGGTAAGGCTAAGAGAGATAACAATTGCCTTGGGCAGTTTTCTGTACATTCGTGGATTTGATGAAGCGATCAAAGATTTCCGAAAATCTGTCTCTGTTAGTGCGCTGTGATGGGTGGTTCTCAGCATGGGCGATTTTGATTCCCAGGGTGGGGATGGGGGGGGGGGTGGATTGAAAATGAAGAAAGGGAGACGGCGTGAGGGGGGCGAAAATGATGAAAGGGGACGACAGGAGGCGAAAACACGAATGGAGGACGTTTTATGTGCAAAGACAGGGCAACCACTGACTTGTTCAACAGTGCCCGTAGATGTTTTATGAACAGAGAAGACCTGTTTTATTTGAGTGCATTTGCTAAAGAATGCTTACTGATACTGTTGTGTAATGAATCATCAGCACGCCTAGCGTCATTAACATAACAAGGGTTTGAGAACCTAAACATCATCATTTGTGTGAAATCTGTCTTCTTGCGAAATGTATCCGTTGAGTTTGAGTAGGGATCCGGGTTTTGTTGGCGAGGTGCGGAGGAGGGAGTGGAGTGGGAGTGGGAGGGGGGGGGAGAGAAATAACGAGGCGGGAGGGGCGATGAAGAAAAACTTGGAGCCTAAAAGGCGATTCCCTGAAGAGGGTTGAGAACCGCGGGTCTAGAGCTTCAGAAAGATCCACAATCCATAGTAATTCAGTCTGACTTGAGATCTCATTAGAAAATTAACCGTCGTCTGCAAAATCATTAAATCTGCAGACGGCGAAAAGTGAAGAAATTTTGATAAAATACATTCCAACCTCTTCACGGTTCCAAACCTCATTATCAAATCAGACATCGCTAACTGATGTTGAGATGGAATGAAAGAAGGAACGAAAATTAATTAGTTTCAAGATCTGAACCTGGTCTTCCGTATAATTTAATTGCTCTGTTTGATATTCTCTCTTTCACTCTCTTTCTCTCTCGCTGCTTGAGTTTCCAGCTTGGGAGAGTGAGAGAGAGAGAGAGAGAGAGAGAGGGAGGGAGGGGGAGAGAAACAGAGACAGAGAGAAGGCGAAGGGCGGAAGCAGGTATACTCCGAGCATCTTGCAGAATCTCAACAGATTTAATGATGACCATTAAGGATGTTTTAAAAAATGAGCTTTTGTTTTTGTTTTTGTGTAATTTTAAATCCCATTTGAAATGCCACTATTTCTGGAACTACAGTGATACCTCATCTCTTGTCTCTTTCATGAAAAAGTTTACAAAAATACTTTATAACATCGACAATGCAATGGATCATGTAATAGACATGTTGGCTACCATTGCTGAAAATGTGACGGAGTTTGAGCAAAAGACCAGACTATTTACATGTAACTGAAAATTTAGAACGTGATCGTGAGAAATTCCTTTTGTTGTTCCTATCACTACTACAATACATGAGATACCAGGCCTTGCCCGGGGTAACTTGTGTCCCAATGTTCTCTCTTTCTCTCTTTTCTCTCCCTTTTCTCTCTCTCTCTCTTTCTCTCTCTCTCTCTCTCTCTCCTTCTCTACCTTGCTCTCTGTCTGTCTATCTTTCTTTCGATCTCTATGTTTCCCTCTGTCTGTCTGTTTACCTGCCTGCCTGTCTGTCTGTCTATCTCTCTGTCTGACTGTCTGTCTGTCTGTCTGTCTTTCTCTCTCTCTGTCTCTCTGTCTCTGTCTCTGTCTCTGTCTCTCTCTCTCTCTATTTCTCTCTCTCTCTCTCTCTCTCTCTCTCTCTCTCTCTCTCTCTCACTCTCTCTCTCTCTCTCTCTTTCTTTCTCAGATTTCTTGAAAGTTTCCCATAATAATCTATCTATATGGTCTTGCTACAAGACACAATGCACTATTTCTGCGCGGAGAAACTGCACCAGCCTGAACTGGTGTCAAATGCACTGGGCTGATCAAAGGGAGCACAAATGGGAATCACTGTATTTTACCTTCACAATAACTCTTTCAAAAGATTGCTTGAAACTTGAACACACACAGTAGCTCGATACAACAGATACAGGATTAGGTTACATGACACTTGAGAAAATTAGTTTCATAATATTCGAAACTGTTATTTAGGCTGAAGCGTTGAGTGCTAAAAACCCTCGCAACTATTTTATTTTTTGGTATAATTATAACTAGATCAGGTACCCTGCATTATTCGGGCTAAACCGGCGTTCCCACCCCTCCTTCTCCCTCTATCTAATCTAGACAATTTCCATTAATGATCTACAGGGAGAAGAACCTTGTTGCAGAACCCATGCGCACCAGGACATTAAGAACCAAACTGAACGCCTATCAAATACAGTCTCACCGTGCGAAGGGTTAGTCAAATAGAGCACAAAAGGAGATTGTGGTGTATTTAACATTTTTACAACTTAAAAAACAACAACAACAACAAAAAAATGCGTGAGATTTGAATAAGCGTAATAGGTCGATACAAAAGCTATTGGGTTAGACTAGTTAACACTTGAGAAAATCAATTTTATAGTTTTTGAAACTGTCATTTAGGCTGCAGCGTTGAGCAAAAAAAAAAAAAAAATTGCACCACAACAAAATATTCCCACCAATAGCTTTTTTTCTTTCTCTTTTTTTTTCTTTTTTTTTTTATAATCAGATAACAATAATAAGATTTTCCATTACATATGACACAGACTGTCTTAAGAACACAATTTTCAGCGAAATCATTCGTGCGTCCACTAAACAAATTGCCCTGTGCAACGACTGCAACCACTCTCATCCAAATCGCGTAGCTTTCGTTTCATTCCAGTGCACACTGTCTTCTCATGCAAACGCCAATCGCTGGGCAGAACGACATTGTTTCCTGCCTCTAAAAAAAGTCCGAATGGGGGATAAAATGGCGGATAAACTGAAAGGGGAGGAAACCAAAAGAAAAGTCCTGAGCAAGGGAGATAATATTTTATTACTTTCAGTGTTACTTCCGGACATTGATTATTGGACGTGAAAACCGGTCGTTTTTGCAGCCTGACTTGTGCAGTTATCTACATTTCCGTGTGGTGGTTTTCCCTGCCCACTTCACCTCACTAGTACTGTAACATTTATTTCAGGTGTCTGCTAAAAATAGTCCTTTTGGCTTGATTTGGTTTTTCCAGTTCTATCAGACTAACGCAGACTAATTCCCCCTTCTCTCTCGTCTCTTAAGTGTTTCAGAATTTCCAGTGCGAAAGTAAACTATCTGCTCCCGTCTTCTAACAATGAAAGTCTAGGGAGATTTATGAGTTGATGTGAACACGTATAGATTGGTTCGCTTCTTGCCCGGTCCAGCCATTCAAAATCTGCAACAATCTTTTATTTCTAGAATGAAAAAAGGAAGAAAAAATTCTGTCGTCAATATCATTTTTCTTTTTCCGGATGATTTTTTTTTTATAGTGTCCCTCCCGGTCCCATTCGGGTCACGCAGAAATGTTCCTTCCGAGTCTGCCGGAAGTTGATTATGCGCATGCGCCAGGGTTGTGACAGACGCGACTCATCCAGTTTCTGTGGTCCGGGCGATTACTGTATAGGGTCCACGTTGAGTTGTGGACTTCCCGCTCCAAGTCTTTCACTGGCTCGTCACCCTCTGTCTTAGTGTTTGGTGTTCCAGTTTTCACTTAGATAGAGAGACAGACAGACAGGCAGTCAAACAGACGGACAGACAGACAGACAGACAGATAGATAGATAGATAGATAGATAGATAGATAGATAGATAGATAGATAGATAGATAGATAGATAGATAGATAGATAGAAATAGGCAGACAGACAGAAGGTACATGTAGATAGAGAAAGAGAGAGAGAGGTAGATAGATAGAGGTAGAGACAAATAGGCAGACAGACAGAAGGTAGATAGATAGATAGACAGACAGCCACAAGGAACCAGACGGTGCCCCCTCAACCAACCAATGCACACCCTCATCCCCTCCACCATGCCGCTACTCTTCGATCAATTGAACGTTTTTATTTTTCTTTGCCTCCTTCCCCTGCGAGCTTGTTTATTCGTGTTGTTCTCTCTCTCTCTCTCCCTCTCTCTCTCTCTTTCTCTCTCTCCCTCCCTCTCTCTCTCAAACGACCCAGAAACCAGTAACAAATCATGCACGCCAAAGTTGCGTCCACCCTACAGGCTCGTGTTTGGGACTGGCTCAAATCCGAATGATTAAATACCGTGTTTTATGGCCCGATAGCTTACTCTTCTTTAGACTGTACAATCTGTCGTTCTCTGGTGCTCGAGCTGCAGTTTTCCTCACACATTGCCAACACTCCAGGCTGTAGCCCAGACATTCCCACAGGCCCCAGACGTCCCCTCAGGCCACAGACATGGCAACAATGTCATATCATTGGCCTTAGAAAGCGTAGACATAAAACGTCGTTTTTTTGTTGTTTTTTTCCCCAGTCGGCAATCTCAAGCGTACTCGTGATTCCAACTGGGGCGGCATGTCCGAGAAAACAGTTCTGAATGGAAGAATTTCTGCAGGGAAAATTGTAGTTGATTACGAACTGAAATACGCGTTTTAAATGACAGTAGTTTTAAATATCCCAGAATGGACAGGCTTGAGGTTGAGCGATACAATCAGGAGATCAAAAAATCGAGAGGATTGGAGGATGCTGGTTGCCAGATCACCTGGGGGGCCCCAAACGGTCCACAAGACTACTAGATAGATAGATAGAGAAAGAGAGAGAGAGAGAGACAGAGAGAGAACATGGCAAACTAGTGTTGTTCTCAAAGACTGAGTGCCACTGGGGATAGCTCGATTTGCTAGAGATGGAGAATTTATTAATTATGTTTGAGGAATTACGAGTATAATGGGTGACAACTTCAGTTTATCCGTATTTTCCAGTGATTCATCCTGGCGCCGCCCAGTCGATCATCGGATAGAGCCTTTACCAGAGACTGGATGAGACGGGTTTAGTTCCTGAATGCACGGACCATCTTTTTCTCTTTTGATCTCTATTTGTGATATTTCTTCTTTGTTCTCTTCCTTAGATAATCAGATTACTCAGTTTACCACAAATGCTCCTCCTACCTCAGTAAGGGTAAAATAAAGAAAGATCTTGATCTCAGTTCTTGCTCCTTCCAAACGCTTTTTGTACAACTGAGAAGTTTGTCGTTGAACGTTTGCGGCTTTAATATGATAAGGAGTTACAATAAATTGGAACTGTGAAATAGCTTGATAAGTACCATAACGTATTTTATACAATAGGTCAAAATGTGCATTTGTTATACTCTTCTACATACTAAAAGATCTCTGATATTTCAGAAAATGTGACGACCCTCAGTTGGATAACGAATATGTCGGCAGTGGGTCTAAGACATGCCCTAGTTGTTAATTTCCTAAAATCTGAAATGTATATATTGAGTTTATATCTGCCTCTTTTACTTATCTGCTACACAATGTATTATGAACGGGAAGAAATGCTTTCAGAGAAGCTGGGAGAAACACCTGTTTTCTAAGGCCACTACCAAATTGACGACCTTTTGAGAATGAGTCACTTATGTTATTATTTTCATTTCTTCAAATCATTATTGATTAGAATGTTACATTTCTGGAACATAATATATTTTAATTTGGTTCTAGATCTAGTTCCTCCTGTGTCTCGGGTTCCTCGTCAAAACAAAGTACTGTTAATGCTTTGCGTTGGGTGGGTCGCGGACTGCTAATGATATGCCAGGATGTTATGCGGTTCCCGAAAACAAAACTTTGAGAAACGTCGATTCAAAGGATTCTGAAATATTTCTATTCAACCAAGCCGAGGATTGAGTCGAAGAATTACTTGCGAATGTAATATCTTGCTGACAAAGACAACTGCGTTAGTGATATTTTTCTGAAGTATTTAAACTAATCGATGACTGTACATAGACACCCTCGTTTCCTTATGGAGAGGAAATTAAAGAAGATAATACCGTGTAAATAATGCCAGTGTAAATAATCTAGGGTAATCTAGGTTTTGTAAGGAACTCAGTGATTAAACGATTCGCCATCGATCACTCAGGTTTCCACAGCCCCAGTGTTTGTCTAGCCATGGATGAGCGTATTTGCTTCGTGTAATGACATCATAATGATGCTGAGTTGAGTAAGTGAGGGCGACACTGTGACAGGTTTACTTTCTGCGTATGAATGTGTATATTCTGCAACAAAACTAACGCATTAGCACCCATTTGTGGGTGTTGTAGTACATGTGTGAATTGAGAAGGTATTTGCGAGGTTAAACACTGCTTTCTTTTGTGTTTCATTTTCTAAGTATGTTTTACTTCGTTACCTGCCAAACAGTTATATATAAACCAATTACTCTCCTTCTTTTGTTCCCCGTGTCTCCTTTCTTTCATTCTTTCTCTTTTTCGTCTTCTTCTTCTCCCCATCCCAGATCGCCCCCGAGCTTCTTGTATTCACTTTTATGAAATCTGGACGTATGTGTTGTTTGATGCTGCTTAGAAATGTTCAAGCTTACAAAAACATGTAGACGTGAAAGTGGAGAAAGTGGGAGGGGCAGGGGTAAAAAAAATTTGCCCTTTCCCTTCTTCATGCATAAGATTCGTTTTTGTACCTGAGAAAGAAACAGTGCGGTCTCTTAGCATGAATCTAGTAGGATTAACGGCAGTGGTGGATCTACAATGAAATTAATGAAGTTTAAAACTTTAGGGCCCTAATCCCGTAAGTACACTGAAATACTTTTTTTAATGAGTGAATTTTGGATGTTATCCTATTGTTGCTGGTTGCGAAGGAAGCAAAACTCGGGAGGTCCGTGTGTACGTTGCGCAGGTTAAAGATACCTTGGCAGTTGGAAATCGAGAATAGCAGGCCTAACAAGGCCGCTGTCATGGCAAAATTAAAAAAAACACACACACGCAACTAATCCCACTGCAAAAACATACCAAAACATCAACAACAGAAAAAAAAAACACCAACAGCAGTGAACCTCCTAACTTTAAGACCTAAAACCAGGTTGTCGTGTTCTTGGGGACACTGGCCAGTTCTTTCAGCTGATGCAATCAAATTATCAATACTGAACAATAAGGTGACCGTTCTGGAGGGTAAAACACCTAGAAATGTAAGTACAAGGGGATTCATAAGTGGCCCTTTTTGAGGGGGTTGCAGAAGATGTAGGCTATAAAAAGCTCTAGGTGACCGCATTCGAGAGGTGTCCGTTTAAAAGAGGAGACAATTATTCTTGTTCTTGTTTGTCTGAGGACGCTGTTGTGTGTCAGCGCAAGTGATCTGTGACGTGAACAAGACATCTTCTATCAACATCTTAAACGTCTTCTCTTTACCCTGGAACTGCAATAGATCAATAGAATGTCTGACATTTGACAAGTTGACACATCGCTGCAAAAGAAAATATCCATCCAATGTCAAACATTCCTGTTGTGTTGGGTGGGTATTTGGTTAAACGTACGGGTGGATTTGAGTGTGCAGTATGGGGTGATATTTGGTTAAATGTACTGGTGGATTTGCGTGTGCAGTATGGGGTGATATTTGGTTAAATGTACTGGTGGATTTGCGTGTGCAGTATGGGGTGATATTTGGTTAAACGTACGGGTGGATTTGAGTGTGCAGTATGGTGTGATATTTGGTTAAACGTACGGGTAGATATGAGTGTGCAGTATGGGGTGATATTAGGTTAAACGTGCTGGTGGATTTGAGTGTGCAGTATAAGGTGATATTTGGTTAAACGTACGGGTGGATTTGAGTGTGCAGTATGGGGTGATATTTGGTTAAACGTACGGGTAGATTTGAGTGTGCAGTATGGGGTGATATTAGGTTAAACGTACTGGTGGATTTGAGTGTGCAGTATGGGGTGATATTAAGTTAAACGTGCTGGTGGATTTGAGTGTGCAGTATGGGGTGATATTTGGTTAAACGTGCTGGTGGATTTGAGTGTACAGTATGGGCTGATATTAGGTTAAACGTACTGGTGGATTTGAGTGTGCAGTATGGGGTGATATTTGGTTAAACGTACGGGTGGATTTGAGGGTGCAGTATGGGGTGATATTTGGTTGAACGTACGGGTGGATTTGCCTGAGCAAGAGCCATTATCTGAGTAAGAAAAGGGGTTACTGTGTGTATTTGGGGTGTGCGTACGCCAGTATGGGTGCTGGAATGTGCCCTATGTGTAGTAGAGGGAGAATTTTACTTTGTCTTTAATTATGTGAGTGGATCTGGCGAAATCGAGAGCTGAAGATGAAAATTTTTTATACACCTTTAAAAAATATCAAAGTAAAATGTTTGTAAGACGATTTCAAGCAAACTTTTTTAACCGACTATGGAAAAATGGCTAATCTTTCATATTAAAAGCAGATTTCAATTTCCATGCGGAAGGGTTTTCTCAGGAATTTAAATCTTTCACCCTAAGCTCGATTTCGCCACCACCTCTGACATAATTATTTTATGGGCTCGGGGAGCGTGTGTGAGGGTGCTGGTGGGTGGTTTGATATATGAAGCGCTAGCGCTAGCGTGCAGGCACAAGGTCAGTGAATTCCAGTATTTACCCATTAATTTTTTTTTGCGGCATAATGAACTTCGACATTTCTTTATCAGCTGTTTCAGTTTTTAGCATTTGATAAGGTAAGAAGAGATTAAAACGTGCAGAGGGACTGAGAAGGAACACAGACAGATATTATGTAGTCACATAGATAGATAGATAGATAGATAGATAGATAGATAGATAGATAGATAGATAGATAGATAGATAGATAGATAGATAGATAGATAGATAGATAGATAGATAGATAGATAGATAGATAGATATAGATATAGATAGATAGATAGATAGATAGATAGATAGATAGATAGATAGATAGATAGATAGATAGATAGATAGATAGATAGATAGATAGGTAGGTAGAGAGGGAGAGAGAGTCTTTTATTTCTATAATACATAACATTGGTGGACAGATAGACAAACAGACAGCACCACGATCTAGAAATGTCCTGCCATTATTGATCTGTTCAGTGCACACCTGAGATATGCAGTACATCATTATGTACATGACACTCGAACCTGGGAATAAAAATTACACTCGAAACCTTTAGAAATTTTTAATCTGGCGGATTACAGGCAAATTCTGTTAAGTGAACTTTCAACCTCAGCTGATTTGGTGATTGGAGAAAAGAGAAGGGGTGGGCGTGGGGTGACCTCTATATCAAGGGTAGTGACACAGATGGCACACGCATACATCTGGCAGCAATCGGCAGATGGACATAATTATTATATATATCTATAGAAGATGGTGACCCTCGGAAGTTCTAATTGGACAGTTGGGAAGGTGGGAGGAGCCATTGTGATAGCGCCCACGCCCAGTTCAGTTCAAAAAGATTTATTGACAGGCGAAATATGTTACTGATTAAGTCTGTGAAGAAGAGAAAACAGAAGGATTGGAAAATAAAAAAGGCGGTAAGAATATATTAAGAGGGGTGAAAATACAGGATGGGATTTTTTTGGGGGGGAAGAGAGAATTTCAGAGAGTAGATACGGGAGGAAGGGAGAGGGGGGGGGAGAGAGAGAGAGAGAGAGAGAGAGAGATGAACAAACAGATAAACAGATAGACAAACAGACAGACAGTCTGGTTCATAGTGGAAATGACAAATGGAAAGAGAGAAACATACAAAACAGACAGATGATGGAAACGATAGGTGAAGAAAGAGAGAGAGTGAGAGAAAGAGCGAGAATAGTCGAAAAGAAGATCCTGCTTGAAGTAAACATTATGTTATATTATGCTTTGTTATTATTTTATATTTTCAACAAAAATGTGGTTACATTTGGCCTGCGACTCGCCCGATTTTGACAACCGAACTGTACGCCTCCCTCTCCCATGTCATCTTACCCTCCTCCCACTTGTCCCCATTCCCCAGCCCCTCCCCCAACTGAGCAATTACAGTAATTTGAAAGTGACCTACGCGCATGCCATAGCAGATTGTTAGCGTTAATTGAAAAGTGCTCACCACCTCACGTGACATGCATGATAGGCCGGTGACTTTTTGTTTTGGTTCTATCATGTGACCTGTGCATTTACTGGTGAAGACGTGAGTGAGTAAATGGATGGGTGAGAGAGAGAGAGAGAGAGAGAGAGAGAGAGAACAGACAGACAGACAGACAGACAGACAGACAGAGCGAGCGAGTGAGTGAGTGAGTGAGTGAGTGAGTGAACACCAAAAAACTATGAGAAAGAAAGAGAAATGGAAAGACAAAAAGGACTGGCCATGAGAGAGACAGAGAGAATGAAATAAATGACGAGAAAAGAGAGAGCGCCTGAAAATTTGAGAGAAACACCCAGACGTGTAAAGAAGAGAGATGACCGAGGAGAACATTTTTTTTTTTTTTTAAAGTGAAAGAAAGGGGAGACCATTGCAGTACAGGGGAGAGAATCCCGTTACCGCCTGTAAAATACAGAACTAGTAACGGAGTTGGGAACGACGGATTGTTTGGGCTGGGGGTGGTGAAGGGGTGCATTCAAAATACAATGTATTAAGAGAGAAAGAAAATAAAGGGGGAAAGAAGCCGCCAGACGAGGAGACAAAAATGCTACAGAACTATGAGAAACTGAAAGTCTTTGCCAGTTCTTGTTTTTGTTCTTGTTAGGCTTCGCCCGTCCACTGAAGGATATAGCCCTCCGCCAATAATCTCCATTTCTCTCTATTTTCCGCCCGTCTTGTCCATGCCTGTCCACCTGTCTACACTTCTTAGCCGTTTACTGTTTAGGAAATGCACAGAGGTCACGGTCGTCCACTGCCGCCAATTAGATCTGCACGTAAGTGTTACAATTAGTCAATTTATGTTAAATCTGATTTCACGGTAGACCAACTAATTTGAAAGACTAAGGCCTGATTTTTATTTTATCTGGACATATAACAGTAGGCTCTCTCCCCACCTCTCCCCAATATGAAGGCTATGGGAGGTATCTAACTAGGAAGGTACTTCACAGCCAGTTGCTGCCAGCAAAATGTACATCCAAGGAATAATGGCAGAAGCTGGCTGGGTCTGACCGGGCTTAGTATGACAAGGTCTTCCAGACTTACAAAGAAAATATTGGAAATTATGGTGTGTACTGCTTGTCCGCCAGCAGCTGACTGTGCCGTTCAGAGATTAGTATGATACTTTCCTTAGGAGATGAGGAAGACGGTTCGTGGTGACCCAGAGTTGGTATGGCTGCTTGCAGAAATACAAATTCCTGGCGCAGTCAGTCATCAGTTTAAGTTGCCAAATTCAGATTATCCTTTATTGGAATGTCAAGTAAAGCCCGTTCTTGACAAAATGTCCGGAGATATATGTCCTTAGCATGGGTCATCTTTCCTGGAATTACCCAGCCTGTGAATTGTTTTGACCTCCATGAACCGCTCACGGGACTTAAATGCTGGCCAGATTGCGTGACCAGGAACAGAGCTTGCACATTAGACATTAATGTGCTTAATGAAGTCCTTGCGTTGCGTGACTGATTCCTGCCAATTATCCCTACAGCATTAAAACAAAAGAGGCATGTCTCAGTAATACTTATCTGTATTAAATCTAGGGTACAAGCATTCCATTTCAACTTTCATCCCTTCATTCTCATCCCTTTCCTTTCTGTCTTCTCTCGGTGTGGTCATCAACCTCCACAGATACTTCCAATTGCTCATGTCATCAGTACACTCTCTTTCAAACCGGAATCATGACCGGCCCTGAACTACTGAGCCCGATAATAATAATCGTTGCTGTTCTCTGTAAAATCTGCAATGTCGTGTTAGGTGTATGTTGCAATGTGTTGTTGTGTGTACTTGACAAGGCTAGATACCCACCACCCCTCCCCGCCCTCCTTAGGCGCTGGGCCCAGTTGGGAGCAACTGATTCAGCGGGCTTACAGCCGGCCCCGTCCAGAATGATACCTCACCCCGGGAAGGAGGAAGCTTTTAACCCACCTACATCATCTCCTTCTCTTACTGACGAATAATTATTAAATAGGTAGTGTACATAAAATATTTTAATTGCCTAGCGTACAAAGAAAAGCATATTTAGCAAAAGCCAGTGGGTTGTAGATTAAAAAATAAAATAATTTAAAAATGGACATGGGAAAATAATGCGTAATGGTAATAGGGGCAAAGCAGATGATTTGTTCTTGTTCTTGTTCTTGTTCTTGTTCTTGTTCTTGTTCTTGTTCTTGTTAGACCTTGTCCTTCCACTGTAGGATGTAGCCCTCCGCCAACGATCTCCATTCTTCTTACTGTAACTGTTAATTATGAATTAATAAATTCTGTATGTTCTGGAACAAACAAACAACAACACTACAGGACTTCAGACAATTTGAGATAGGCGACTTCCGAACTGACATCTTTGGTTTCAGAGCTATTGTGAAAGGTCGCCTCATGGAATAGGGATATTCCAGAATTTCGTTTTGGTTAGTTTTGGCCCGTACAGGTGAACTGAAACAATCTTGATAGACACAAAAGAACTGCACTCCTAAAACATGCCAAATCAACAACCAGGTTTTGAATTCGCGAGGATGAGGTATGGCCCGGCCAACATAGAACCCAAAGGCATAAACTCTTTCTGTTCCATCATTCTGTCTATCTCCTCCCTTCTTCCCAGGTCCATGTGACCGTTATCGGGTCGACCTGCTTTCTCCAAACTCAAACTCAAACCCTTGTTTGACTGGGTTCTCTTCCCCAGAAACTCTCCTGTTGTCTGGACCCCCAAGACTTTCAGCACTATTCACAATAGAACCTAGCATCCTGGGACTTTCAATGGTTCAATGTCTATGGCAGAGATCGCAAAGGCAGAAAAATCTCACCTGCTTATTATTCAAGACAACTAAGCATTCGTATTCACAGTCATGTAAGCCTGTTATTCTGTTATTAGCATAAAAATCCTTCTTTTCGGCATTGTTTAAATTTTGAGTGATTTAAACTTTCTCAGAGATTTCTGATGCTGTTATTGATTTCCTTTACAGAAACCTGTCCTCACTTAAGGAGCAAAAAAAGGCCATTTTCGTATGATTTCAAATTTCCTATCGTCCTTCCCTCCTCCTTCTCCATACCTCCTTCTCCTCCACCATCATCCCAACCCAAGCTCAAGCCCCCCCCCCCCCAAAAAAAAATTTCACTTCCTAGGAATCGCCAATCCTCCCATGCTAAATCTGGTCACCTGCATGTTGTCTGAGATAATTATAAGATCTCAATGATCAACTCTCATGATTGAGAAGGTGCTAAATCTGGCCAGATGCTTGTTGCATTCGATAACTGTAAAGGTTTCGGTAACCACCTCTCTTTATTGATTCCACTTGCATTTTCTATAATTATTTAAGACACTTTCGTGACCCCTGTAATTCATCCAAGTATCACCCACGTGCCCCAGTATGACCAGAGGCCACATTACATGCAAGGAACGATCCTTGCTCACCACTCGTTTTGAAAAAGTTGGCAGGCTTTTTGCACTTGATGGTGTGAGTACATCCGAGAAACGCCTAAAGGTTGTCATCGTGTCTTTCTGCAAACAGAGTATCAGGTTCAGAAATTTATATATAAGGTCAAGACTGTCATGACGTAAGAAAAACATAGGTTCACCGGTTTGTCTGAACTTCGAGCAGGTGAGAAGATGGGTGAGTGGTTAATTACACGTAACTGCTCGTGGCGAGAAAGGAAGGGTTAAAATCCGGCTCGGAGCAAAACACAATGGCATGTCCGCCACAGCCCCGCCTCTCTCCATTCCCAGCCTCACCTAGATGCATACCACGTGTCTTTCATGCTACACACCAATTTGTCAGCACGAATACAGGTCGTGGTGACCTTCTCCTTGGCCTTTCCTTCGTCATATCACCCCCCCCCCCCCAACTCCAGAGTATATTTCGTGACCTTGGTTCTTGTTTGTTCCAACTCCACTTTTTGCACAAATTTTTAATGAGGAATTTGGCGACTTCAGTTATTATGAAAAGGAGTTAGAACAAATCGGAACTGTGAAATAGCTTGATAAATGCTACGACACATTTTAAACAAGTGTCCAAGTGTGCATTTGTTATACTTCTTCTATGTACTAAAGGATCTCCAGTTTTTCAGAAAATGGACACTGAACGACGAAGAATTGAGGTCACAATTTTCTTACAACAGATAAATAGTCATTGTGCAGCTCCTTCTCCTCCCACCTCATCCCGCCACCTCTGCCGTTCTCTCTCCATACCGGTCTTTGAAGGAGAGGTGACACCTGGATTGCTTTTGGTCTTGGTTAAGTATTGCCAGCACAACATAGAAACACTATTTGGTTTAATTCCCCCCCCCCCCAAAAATTATTGGTTTAATCCGCTCAACTTCAACCCACCCCCACCCCCAACACATACACAAAAATCCCCCAGAATCAAACACCTACACACACGTGCCTACACACGAACGCACGCCTATACACACACACCTACATACCCACTTACACACACACACCTACACACACCCTCACATACACACACTATACACAAACACACACAATGGCACACCAACATACACCTATAAGCAGCTACAAACACACCTCTCCATCCACAGTTTTTCTCACAAGACACCGCATAATCCCTCACCACATGCTCCAGCTTTACGAAGGCAACGTTACGTTTCTTTCATTGTCGCTCTGTTTGTACAGAGTGGTTTGTTGTCTTTTTTCATCCATACATCAATCTCTGCCTGATCTTCCCACTTTCCCAACCTCACCGCTCCCCTCCCCTCGGGGGCACTCCACTCCCACAACCCCACTCCAAACCGTAAGTCAACCAAGAAAATATTAACTGTATTTCATTGAGCACAAAGCGCTTCACTCTACAGATCGATCATCTCCAATCGATTTCAAGTCAGTCCGTCTTGAATCTCGGCAAGGGTTTTACAGTACACTACTCATCTGTCTGTTTCTACGTCTGGGATTCTCTGTCTCTGGCCTGTCTATTTGTCTGTCTGCGTGTAATGTTAAATCGAACATGAATGACCTCTTACCCATGGGTTAATGTTGTCTCTCTTTGATTCAGTCTCGCAATCAGGGCCGGAGTTATAGGAGGGGCAAAGGGGGCAATGCCGCCCCTCCCCCACGTCATTACTTTCTTTGATTGAAATTTAAAACAGAGAAAATTATAAATTTTACTTTAAAACAACCACTTCCACCACCATTACTAGGACAGAGAGGGATATACATTGAAAGCGACTTGGAGCAAACACTTGAAGTAAGGCATGAAGCATTGTACCGGTACACATGCACTGAGTTTGAGTTCGACTTTCAATTTGGGTTTTACGACCACTTTGCGCCTTCCAAGGTTTATTTGGGTACTTTAGTTATGTATGATACTCAGAGCTTCATCGATTTAAATTTCACAAATGGAATTAACTAGTTCTGTACAGATTTTATTACACTGATAAAATTCTCAAAAGTTGTTTTGTGTGGATCTAAGAATTTTACATTTACTTCAGACATATCTCATTCAAACTCTCTATGTGTAACTTGTCAGTTCTAATCACATGCAAGAAACGGACATTGATGTGTAAATTTGGTGATTTGCCGTGTATGTTAACTTCTGTGTATGAGGGGCCCACCGGACCTGAAGTGCCCCGGGTCTCGCAAAGGTCAAAATCCGGCCCTGTTCGCAATGATTCCTCCTTAAAAATTGTTACAATCTCATTTACTTGTGCATTCCATCCATGCGCCTGCCTGTCTGGCTGGCTGGCTGTCTGTTGTCTGCGGGTCTGTCTGTCTGTCTCTTCTGTTTCATCACTGTGTGTCCTAGGCCCACTCCCATTCTCTGTTCAGAACGTTTTGCCAGTTATTTCTATTATTTCAGAGTGAGTATTTACCAGGAAATTGCGTTACTTGGAAAAAGAAACAAATGTGCAGCAACGTTACATAACGATACGTTTAAGGGGCAGCTCGGCACAGTTAATTATGGATAAACTGAATTTTGTACTCTCTGAACTTTCCGTGATAATTTCATCGTTTATTTGTTGATCGTTTCACAAAATTAATGTTAATTTAGAACTAATTAACTTTTTACCTAATGTAAAATGTTTTTTTTTTAATTTAAAAAGTATCTTCCTCATGAGATGTCCAGATTTCGCATTAAAAAACTTCGAAAAGTTTTACCCCAGTTTACTTACTGGAAAAATCAGCAATTTATTGTCAGCACCAGAGAGTTCAAACGTTATTCTGTCTTGAGAGCTATGGTTTTACCACAACTGCTCGAAGCGTAAGCAAATCCCGTGGCCTGGTACTGCTTTGCAAAACAATCATCGGTGGACACGCTCTATACTGTATCAAGTGATCACAAATTGTATCAAAAACAACTGTTATGCACAGAAAAGTCTTTAATCTACTGATTCAAATAGTAAAACATACTGTTCAAAAGGAGAAACATCTTGTCGTCCATCTTACGAACTGTCACCGTGTGGTTAAAAAAAAAAGATAAAGAAAAGATACAACAAAACGCAAAGGAAAAGGGAAGACAAATCAAGCGTCGAACAATTGATCTTCATCAGGAAAAAAAATGTAAGAAGATAAAAAAATTGAACCAATAAAACAACTGAACAGATAAAAAATGATTACAATATATAAAAGAAAATAAAAGAACGGTAAAGAACAATAAAACACGAAACTTTTGCTTTTTACCATATCTGGACTTTGCTTCAAGCCTTGCCGGGATCCCCCAGATTTTCTGTGGTATTTGTAGGCTAAGCTTTTATTTCACGTACTGGAGCATCAACAATTTCCACATTGTTCAGGAGAACGTTTCAAAATTTGGATGAGTGTTAAATTTCTATGTACAGACAGACATGTGGCATTAACGTTTCTGTTTATATTTTCAAAACTATTCAAGATATTGATACGTCGTGTGGTGAGAATACAGATCTCACCAATAGCAGTGGTAGGCGTATCGGCGCGATAATGGCAACTTGGAGACTTCTGTGGTCTTTTCTGGATCCTTCATCTATGTTTGGTATTCAGGGATTCACCACTTTAAGTTGCATAAATAGAATTCAATAGTTCCGCATGAACTTGATTACATTGGTAAAATTGATAAGATAGCCGTAATCCCAAACCATCAAAATCGTCGACATGCCAGCAAGTGAAATGAACGGCTATCTGCTTAGAATTTTCCTCCACTCCCTGAAAATGTTGTTCCGAACTGAGATCTGCCCTGAAAACTATTTCAGGAATGCGAGAAATACAGACAAAAAAAAGTGAGTTGGAAAGTTATCTGGAGACCGGTGAATATTGAAGAATCCGAGGAAAAACTTTCGTAATTTGTTGTGTTTGGCCAGGTTTTCTGGCATGTCTGAAAATATTTATCATTTAAGACAGATCAGTGCCATCTGAATCAGCTTATTCGCTGCTAGAGATAACGCAGGTTGAGTCTCTTTCACCACCGGTCCCATTCCACACCACATCAACTATCTCCTATCACCGAATTCATCACCTAGGACCCACAAATGGGGGAAAAAAAGAAGAATTTTGCAAATGTTTGAAATTCAGTTTTACTGCAGTTTCAATGTCTTATTTTATCTTTAAATCAGTGGATGCGCGTAGCAAATTGCTTTGGAATAAGTAAGACTATGACCATGCAATGGCGGCAATGCTTCGCTTTTGTGTTAAGGGTCTGACATAATTATTTCTTTGCCTAAGTTTTGTGGAATTGCTCACCCACGCCGAGCCCTGGAGGGTTAAACAACACTCACAGACACACACACAAACAACTCCAAACTGTAACTAGGCCTCTCCCCCCCCCTCCCCCCGCCCCCTCCCCACATGAGAAAAAAATTTACATACCAATGTATGGCCAGAAAAATAGCATGTACAGAATTATTTGTTCAGTATGAAAAAAATATAAATGAATATCAGCAAATGCGCGGGCGCTTTTCTGTTGGTCAACCAAGAATTACTATCGTAAACTTGATGGTACATTCAGAGTGCAAATCACAACTGACAAAACATCATTTTTTACTGCAGGAGATCAGAATATTTTTCTACTGTCTGGGCTAGCGGATTTTGTACACAAAATTAATGTCCTCATTTATTGTTCTGCAAGTATAGCGTGGCTCTCTTTAACAACTGAGAACTTCTGACCACTACACCGTGGGGTCGCGGCAAGACTGGAAGCAAAGTCAAAATGTGGCAAAAAGAAAAAGTTGTATATATAACAAAAGTCTCGGGTAAGCAAATAATACAGAAACGATACAATAAAACGCAAAAGAAAAGGGAGGACTAGTATTTGCTGCACCTTTTATATGTCTTACGACCACCATTTTCAATTACTTGTATCCAACAAACGCATTGATTTGTATACACAACTGAACAAAAAAATGCGTCTGCGACCTAACAAAATAGATCCGATGTGTCTCCCAATTTCTTACCCCCCCCCCCCCCCCCCTGGGCTTGCCCGCATTGATAAACATCGGACTATTAGATTCCATACGATTACTGAATTTGCCACGCAAATATTTTTCCCTTCTCTCCTTGAAAGTTATGAAAAAATCTGAATATCACAATCAATAAAAAGAAGAATCGGTGAAGGAGTATCGATATGATATTTGGGACAAACACTACATGATTTATTTTCTTCTGACGGGCTCACTATCCGAACACAAGTCAGTACTCGCCATGGACTTAACATGATCGATTTCTCCCCAAGTCTGTACTGACCGTCATCTGACCACTGACCACTGACCATCGGCCACACCTTATCTCCGTATGGACACTAAAGTAACGCTTACTGGGTACAAATTTAATCTCAGTCCACGGGGGGACAAAGGCTGGACAAGTGGGGTAAGGAAGGGGTGGCGCAAGCGAGAGAGAGAGAGAGAGAGAGAGAGAGAGAAGAAAGAGAGAGAGAGAAGAAAGAGAGAGAACAACATATTTTTTTGTAAGAGAGTAAATATAACATAATTTTACAGTATATAGAGTGATGAAAACAGAGGATATAATAACTATATGATTAGGCCGGTCACTTTTTGGTGTATGTGTGTGTGTTTGCGTGTGTGTGTGCGTGTGTGTGCGTGTGTGTGTGTTTGCGTGTATGTGCCTGTGTGCCTGTATGCGTGTATGCGGGCACTAGGAAGGAGCTATGGTTTCCGCAAAGAAATAAGCTTCAAGCTCAATGAGGCAACACAGCCATTTCTTGTACTAAACGAGACTCAGTATCTTGACCTTCAGCTGCGATAGTCACCAGGACAAGTGCCGTTTCCTTGGAGACACAAAAGCATTTATGGGTAATGAGGACACGCCTTAAGGGCTCACAGAACTTGTATTGACAGAGTGGCCAGTGAATCCTTGCTCACACATTGACTCTGCTCATCATGCTGCTGACCTGTCCTCTGAAAGTCGTGACAAAAATTGAAATTACGATGCTGATATTTTTTATTATTGTTATTACTATTATGTCCTCCCTTTAAATGACAAGGTTCTAACTTCTTTCCATCAACTTTTGAGAAATGAATGATTGAACTTTCATATGCCCATAGCTTTTACAGCTACGATTTTTTTCCCCTTATTATTAGTGCTTACCAATTACACACCGAATCTACTTCATACTTTGACTAACACATAATGGAGAGGGCCTGTCGAAGTAAAGTGTAATGTGCGTCAGTTCAGCCAAAAAGTGGAGATAGAAACTTGTCATTCTAAAGGAACGATTTGGAACAGATTGCTTCTATCTGTAAATTTATGAGGTGGGTCTGCCAGACAGTAAGCCAATCACGATTCGATCACACGATCAGTTCCACTTTTCGCCAAGCGTGAGCACTTGACTGTCCCTGCAATAGTCACAGCCGATCTGGGAGGCTATCTGTATCACTTTTCAATGACGTTCCTGCCCTACCTCTTCCCTCTACCTACACCTATCTCACATAGAGTTTTTTACTGGAAAAGGGGGGGGGGGATTACCTCAAATGTGTGACATGCAATTGCCAACTATCAATAAAGTATATTTTAATGGATGTGTAGATTTCATGCATATCCGAATTAGGCGCTATGCCTGCAGATCCATGAAAGAATTGTTTTCTGATGTGGACCCTTAGTGCGTACTGCCCTTTCCGAAAGAGGCTAATATCTACACCTTGATTTGAAAACTTGCATACTCATTTACAAAACTCTTTCGAGATCCATACAAAACAACTTTTGAGAATTCTACCTAAGTAATAAAATTTATACGGAACTATTTAATTCTATTTTGTGAAATTTAGAAGCTCTGAATTCGAAACAAATAAAGTACCTAAATAGACCGGGAAAGGCGCAAAGTGGCCGTTATCGTGCCGACGCGCCTAAGAAACCAAACTCAAATACACAACCCTATTTCAGATTTTCTGAACGAAGTCACGAAAAAAAAAAAAGTTAACAGCATTATTTTGCCCACATTCATCAACGCATGTACACTTAAACATTTCCACCAGATGAGCACTCACACGGAGAAATGCAAGAACTCGGATCATAAATGGAATGAATGGAACATAACAAGAAAATTGTTTTCTTTTGGCCTGGTTTGCTTTGAACTGCTGACATACATAGAATGTGCAACTATGGAAATCTGTACCAGGGTATGCGGGAGTGTGTGAGGGGGTGGGAGAGTGAGCACATTCAGTGTCACAGTTCATTAACTCTACAGGGATGTAACTACAACCTTCTCTATGTTAGGTATGCTCTGGTTGTTTGGTCTGTATCTTAGAGAGAGAGAGAGAGAGAGACAGACAGACAGACAGACAAAAAGAAAGAAAGAGAAAGACAGACAGACAGACCGACAGAGGCAGAGAGGGAAAGAGAGAGAGAGAAAGGGGGAGAGAGAGAGAGAGAGAGAGAGAGAGAAAAGAGAGAAAGAAAGGGAGAAAGAAAGAGAAAGAAAGAAAGAGAGAGAGAGACGCATACACAGAGGCAGAGAGGAAAGAGGGAGAAAGACAGGGAGACAGAGAAAGAAGGAGAGAGAGAGAGAGAGAGAGAGAGAGAAGAGGGGAAAGAGAGAGTGAAAGAGAGAGAGAGAGAGAGGGGGGGGAGGAAGGGAGAGAGAGGTGCTCATGAGTGTACATGGGTGCACACATGCCTGTAAATATCATTAATATTATATATGTGTTGTTCCTCAAAAATAGCACAAGCGGATTTATGAGCTGACTCAAGTAGACAGTACCTGAGACTTCAGTAGAATAAGCTGACGTATAGTTGGCAACGGATGTGACAAATGAAGTAAAAATAGCCTGTCTGCTAAATTTAGCACTTCAGGAGGTATTAATGTGACACTAATGGTGCCTGTAAAATGTATAATCCTCGTTATTTTTGTTGTCAACACGGAGCCATGTTGTTGCAGAGGAGGGATTAAGGGAAACGGCAGTGCTTGGAGGTAACGATGTAATAGTAGTGCTGTAGCATTCCCGTTGTTGTGATGTATTGCATCATCGCAGAGTCTTTATCATTGTCATCATCATGATTCTCAACAATCCGACACGAAATGAAAACTGTCTGCCGGTGTTAGGTTTAATGAAAACATATTTTAAAAACATACAACCAGTTGAAACGTCGAAATACAACACAGTCTGGTAAGATGTAGGAAAGACACAGGCCTATGATTTGCCAGTATTTCGAATCATTACTGGTTCTTCTTCAAGGCATCGTTAACAATATCATTATAAGTTGTTCCAGATCAGTTTTCTCGTGGGCAGCAGGGTAAATGCCAGGGCGGGTGGGGGAGCGGGGGGGGGGGGTGGAAGGGGGGCGAGTAAGATCAAGATCAGATTTAAGTGAGGGGTGAGTTTGAGTTTTGGTTTAAGGGCGCTTTGACATGATATCGGCCTATTTGTGCCTTTCGTGGTTTTTTCGTTATCTTACTTTGGGCTGGACTCCAGCTCAAGGTGGACTATCTACAGATTATGTGCTTTGGTGCGAATTGTTCAGCCTTTGGTCCTGTGAATTTAAATATCCAACCAAAAACCTCTCTTAAGACGTCCTGAGTGGCAGAGAAAAGGTGCTGCATGATGGTGTCCATACCCATCCTTGTTGAAACTCACTTCACCATCATCTCTCGTCAGCATCTTCACCAGCCACAAAGAACACAACAGCATCGGCAACAACAAGTTGAGAATTCTTGACAACGACAGCAATAAACTGCCCCCACCCCCTGCCATTCCACAACTCTATCTCAGCAATAAACACCCCTGCACCCCCTCCCTTACCAGTCTGTGGGTTTCCACCAATTCACCACTGGATGAAACCCCGCCAGCAGAGAAATCATTGGTCTCCAGAGATCACGTCGTAACAGTGATTTTCAAATTTGGCAGGGCGACCTTTAGCAAAGGCCAAGACAGCTGACAGTATCAAACAGCAGTGACAGACTGCACTCTTTTGGCTTAGACGAGATGCGAAACTCAGACTCAGCCTATTCGTTCTTACTATATTTATATCTAATTAATTAATTATTCGTACTTACAAGCATCCTTGTTTAACATTACTCACTTAGAGCAGGATTTAATTATCGAATTCAGTCTGGCTATTGAACTCTGGGGAGTTTTGATTATTTGATTTTCAAAGCATGAGAGGTTCAGTATGAGGTGAAATATTATTTTTTGTTTAAAAAACCCACCCACACAGAAAGTTTGTGGCGTCGGAAACTTTGCTGCATACACTTTTTATCGTTTTCTTTTGACCATATTTTGACTCAGTATGAGGTGGTTAGTTCTACAAGCAAAAAGGTCAGGGTGACATTGTATCATTACATCTCAAACCTCCAGGGAGTGACAGCTGACAAAACGAAGTTGAAAACCCGTGTATTAAAGCATCGACGGTCCCTCCATCCTTGACAAGCCGACGTCACGCCAAAGCAAATAGGCCCTGAAAGTACTCGCTCACAAATGAAAGTCAAAATGTCGAATACGAGCGGGGATAACAAGGCAAGTCCCTCCTGGCCCATGAGTGTAAACAATGTTCGTGAAGCAAATCGTTTGACCTTAAGGAAAGAGAAATGTAGATTTACTGAGATTTCTGTCTCTGACCGCCATAGATCATTAGGGAGAAATTGTCCGTTCGCAATGACATAGCATTTGAATGTCCAGGGACATTGTAAAAAAAAAAGGAGGGAAGAGAGAGAGGGGAACGACTCATTGAATAATCGCCCGATTCCTTACATTATTTATTTCTGCTGGATTAAATTCGTGTCGCTGGAGAGAAGGCTTTAAAATTTCATAGAAAATGACGCGAACTTTAGAAACTTCCTGCATACAAGGCTCAGTACATCCGCACAAAAAAAAAAAACTACGTGTAAAACCACCTTTTTTTTTAGACGGTCGGTAGGCATCACGCCCAGGAAAGGTAAATGGGTGTTGGGTTCAAGTTAGGATCAATTCGTAACCCTTCCCCAAATATGTTGTAACACTTTTCAGGAGAAGCAAAAAACTGTTTTATTTTAGCACTACTTGTCTAGTTATGATGACTTTTTGAAGGTTTGCTATTCGATTATTTTCGGTTTAGGAATCTAGAACTAAGGTCATCGACGGAGCTTTGAATATGATGGAGAAAAATCGAGTTTCCGAATGTTTGAGTTACCACAGTCTCAGGGAAGGGTAAGGAATTACGGCAGTCAGGTGAAGATCACATTTCTTAGGGGGTGATCACAACCCTCCGAAAATAGTCGGCTTTACACTTAGTCTATTGTCTGGATGTCAGTTTGGGTCCTACATGTAGCTCGACTTAATACAGCACACTTATTCTCCAGGTCGGACGCAAGTTTGATGAAAATTTACATTAAAATCCGGAAAAAAGGATAGCCCGAGTGGCCTTTGACGACAACCCCCTTCCATCCACCTCTTTAACCCCATACTTGCCCAAGGGTGTTCATTGGGCAGTGCCACAAGTTTTTGAGTTGCAGTGGCAACCGTATACATTTGATATTTGGTACTTGCATTGACTTGGGAAAAAAAGCCTTTCCCTGGAAAGCTGATTTCATTGGCTCTGACTGAACACCGCTGAAAAATTAGGAGATTTAATCGGGTAAAGGCATTATAACGGGAATCAATTACAGTATACATTTGATATTTGGTACTTGCATTGACTTGAAAAAAAAAAAAAAGCCTTTCCCTGGAAAGCTGATTTCATTGGCTGTGGCTGAACACCGCTGAGAAATTGGGAGATTTAATCGGATAAAGGCATTATAACGAGAATCAATTACAGTATTGTAATTGGTTTTGATACATTGTGTTGTACATGTGTCACATACAGATTTCAACTACTAATTCATGCTCTTACATTTGGTGGAAAAATATTCAGTCAGGGCGGAAAAATATTGGAAACATCTACTGAATGACTGAAAATGTCTCTTTAAGCCCTGCGTGTCTTGGGAGAGACGAGAGAGAGAGTGAGAAAGTGAGAGAGAGGGAGGGGGAAGACAGAGAAAGGGAGAGAGAGACACACGCACATACATACACAGTGAGGGAGAAAGAGAGAGAGAGAAAGTCCTTTACTTGGCTGCCACCCTTCTGATGAATATGATGACAATGTGGTTACCAAATTTTGTAAAACAAAACAAAACAAAAAAGCCAGAACGAAAAGAAAAAGTGCTGTCTTCGTGTAGCCTAAATCTCCCTGACACAAGGAGCAGGCTGGTGGGTTGTCTCTCCCATCTTGCTTTACCATGATAGAAGTTTAATTCAGATTACCGTGGGGATAAATTTACTTTCAAAGATGTTACAGGGGTAAATAGGACGAAAAAAGGTTGGGAACCCCGGTGTAGATGAAGAATGAGAACCCGGATAATTATATCCTATCGTCACCTATAGCTTGGTACACCCGGACTTACTTGACGGACTGTTATCTCACGTGTGTCTTTCACACCCCGGGACATCCTCGCTGCCACTGCAATAGGAAACCCAATCAATCATGAGTAATGGGGACAAGGTGGTCTAGAGGCAAGGTGCTCGCCTCTCATGCCAAGGGTCCCGGGTTCTAAACCCGGGCAGTGCAGGCATGTTGGAAATTGGATTTTTCTCATATTTTCAAGTCCCTGGTCCTATTGGGGGGTAGGATTCGGAGGGCCCGTGTGCACGTTGCGCACGTTAAAGATACCTTGGCAGTTGGAAATCGTAAAGAGCAGGCCGAAAGGCCGCTGCCCGGGCAAAATGGAAAATTGAAATTAATAGATTAAAATTTATCCATATCATCCCCCCTCCCCACCAGCAGCAACAAAAATTTATTATTCATTATTAAATATATATTGTTATTAATAAATATTCAAATATTATTTGAGTTGTGTGTTGTGAACTGATGTGAGTTGTGAACTGCTGTGAGTGTGAACTGTTGTGAGTTGTGAACTGCGCCTAACAGGTTGCGTTACAATTTGCTCTGAGATAGAGAGAGAGAGTGAGTGAGACAGGGAGAGAGAAAGAAGCAGTGCAGTGTGTTGAGCGCTTCGCAGGCAGCTCCATTCTGCTCTGTGGTTGACATGTTGTTTCTGTAGCGCATAGAGCATTTTAAATGGATATGCGCTATATAAATGCTATACATTATGTTCTACTGGACAGTTGTGAGTGCAGGAAATTTGGGTAACGATACTTTCTTAGAATCTCTTCACTTTCATCACTACACACATAATTATTCGAATTAAACCGTTCTTAACATTTTAATACATGAATCCCCCTACATTCATATTTAATGGCTTGACTTGATTTCCCCCTACAACAATTCAGGTTAGATTCAAAAGATCTAGCAACACTGGTGGGACAATCCAGGTTAATAGTATTTTCTGCCACGCAGATTGAGTTGGACGGCACTTTAGCTCTATAGCGACTGGTTATTAACTGAAATAATACACGGAGATCGATTTAAACAGCACTTTTGCTCTGTTGCGACCAGTTATGAGCTAAAACAATATTAAACTATACAAAATAAAACCTGGACATGTGTAAGAGCACGTCAGATTTAGTTTGTGCTTAAATACCTGAACCTGTAATTCCCAATATTTTCCCATCTCATTCCACACACAACATTCCATGAATTAATGATGCATTCAGTTTTCTGCCTCATAAATCCCCGATTAATCCCTTTGTAGACCTCATACCGTAAAAACCCTTACAAATCTCAGCAAGCCTTCCAGTGGGTCTCTTTACAAAAAAATATAACTGCAAAAACCTAAATTTGTCTGCAACAGGGGAAGAAAGATCTGAGCAAGTCTTCCAGTGCGTCATTAAAAAGAATAATTATGACTGCAAATATCTAAATATCTCTGTGTATTTCCAACAGGACAAGAAAGATCTGAGCAAATCTTCTAGTGCGTCTCTTTACAAAAAAAAACTGATTGTAAATATCCTAATGTCTCTGTGTGTTTAAAACAAGAAAGAACGATTTGAACAGGCCTCCAGTGCGTCTCTT